>APFE030346202.1:173898-224066 GCA_000404065.3 Pinus taeda | reverse complement strand
TTTCATTCGATTTTGCACCAAAGTGGTGTTATCCTTTAAAAGTTGGAGAACTTGTTGTTGATGCTCGATGTGATCTTTCACTGCCTGAACCTTTTTCTTCTTGATATGTCCTTCTATATTTATAGTTTGAGGAGTGGTAATTTCTTCCAATCCTTTACAAGATATGGTTAGATTCATTTCGTGATGCTCGATGTGATCTTTCACTTCTTGAACATTTTTCTTCTTGATATGTCCTTCTATCTTGTTAGTTTGAGGGGTGGTAATTCCGATCCATGAATTACAAGATATGGTTGGATTCATTTCTTCTTTCTTGATGTGATCTTTCACTTCTTGCACCTTTTTCTTCTTCATATGTCCTTCTATCTTGAGAGTTTGAGGAGTGGTAATTCTTACCAATGCTTTACAAGATATGGTCTGATTCATTTCTTCTTCCTCTAGGGTGGGGTCCTGGCATATATCTTCTTCTTTTGATGTTTCTTGATCCTTTTCTTCCTCCTCTTCATATTCTATGTAAAATAATTTCTTCTCAGCAGACTTATGACCTTTAGTACATTTGCTATCACAATTGTAACAAAGCCCTTTTTCTCTTTTTTCTTCCAGTTGTTGTGGTGTAACCCTTGTAGGTTGTGGAAGGCTAGGAGAAACAACAATTCCATCTTTATAGTTATGAGGGGTATGCTTCTTGGTTTCCATAATTTTTCTTTCCACTATGTCACAAATCCCTTTTGCTCTTTCCAATTGTTGTGGTGTTGCTCTAAAGAAGGTGTTGCTCTTTGTATCCTCATAATGTGCTATCATTTCCTCTGTGAAAATTGACCACGTAACAAGTTGTTTACGAGAACAAAGCCCTTTATACCATAAAAATTGATCCGGTTCTAAATATGAAGATGCAGTACATACCTTTTGTAACAATGGTACACCATGTAGATCAAAATATTGCTCCATCTGACGTATCCAATTTATCGGATCCTTGCCATCAAACTTCCTCATCTTGCTTTTTCTTGATTTTAGGAGCTCAATCTTGAAATGACTGTAACTCTATACTTTTAGATCTTTACGCTCTAAAACTATGCCCTGTAGTATTCCTCTTCGTCCTCTTTCCAATTCCACTAATCTGACCCCAATTGGATTCTCCAATGAAGAGTTATGCCAAATCTCCCACAGTGACCTGATTATAGACTAATTCAGTAGAGCGAACTTGTATGAAGTGCCACGTGTCACTTTTTGAACCTTTGATTCTACAAAATATATAAATGAAAACTAAAGTCCGTCCTCTTTCTATACCTTCTTACGAAATTTCAATCCGATGCCTAGAACGAAAGTTATGACGATTTTCCCCAGGTCACCTGGTTTGAGTGTAATTCAGGAGTCTGCAAAAAAGTCAACTTCCTTAGATCATATCTCCGAAACTGTTTTGCGAAAAGCTCTGAAGTTTGGACCCAAAGTTCAGCACCAATTCTTCTCAAATGGGGCTTTTTTGCAACTTCTGAAATGTCACAGAAAAAAAGTTGTAGCGAACATTCCACGATGACGTGTTTGGAGCAGCGAAACCCTAGAATCCAAAGCTCTGATACCAAATGTTATGAAACCAGCTCAAAAAAGATAGAAAAGATAGATCAACGCCTTAGAATTCAGCCTCTTCGAGGGGGAAACCTCCTTTACATTACATAAATGAACAATTCTTTGATGATACAAATGAAAAGACCTCCTTTCTATATATAGGAGTCTGAGGGGTCATAACATAATCAGAGCCGACATAACAATAATAATGTAAGGGCACAATAATAACAATAGTGGGCTTCTATGGGGCACAATAGTAACAATATGGGCACTACATGGGTACATCAATATAATAAGTGGGTTGTACTAATAACAATAAGGGGTTACACTAGTAGTATAGGGGTCTAACTTGGAATTTCTCCCAAAAGTTCTCTACAATCCTCATTATCTTATTCTTTGTCACAGGCATAATTTCTTGTTGACACTAATTCTTCATTCTTAATTAGAATAAAATTTTGAACCTTTATCTCTTTGATAGTTTTAGATGTTTTTTCATCACTCTCCCTTTGACAATTTAAGAAAATCAATTCCTCTTTATCCTTACCATCAACAAATTCCTTATCATAAGACATAATTATCTCATTCCTACTGAAGATATTTCCTTCACTAAGCAAGGAATTTATGAACTCCTTTTTCTATAATAAATCAAATTGATCTTCATTTGATAGGCAGTCATCATCATATTTACTTGGAAATTTCTCCTCCTCTATTAACAAATCAGTATGCTGATTTGAATTCTCAGTAGAATTCATGAGACTATCAGCTAGTCTCTCATCCACACCATATGTTTCAATGATATCTTTCTAGTCTTGTCCACTGTAGTGAACGTCTTCCTTCTCATTCAACTCTAACTTTACAACTTGAGAACTTGCTTTTTGGTCTTCTAGCGTTTTCTCCAAAAGACTTAACTCCTACCACAAATTTGTCATCTCACTTGGAATTTCTCCCAAAAGTTCTCTACAATCCTCATTATCTTATTCTTTGTCACAAGCATAACTTCTTGTTGACACTAATTCTTCATTCTTAATTAGAATAAAACTTTGAACCTTTATCTCTTTGATAGTTTTAGATGTTTTTTCATCACTCTCCCTTTGACAATTTAAGAAAATCAATTCCTCTTTATCCATACCATCAACAAATTCCTTATCATAAGACATAATTATCTCATTCCTATTGAAGATATTTCCTTCACTAAGCAAGGAATTTATGAACTCCTTTTTCTATAATAACTCAACTTGATCTTCATTTGATAGGCAGTCATCATCATATTTACTTGGAAATTTTTAGCTTCATTCAAGACATTTCCATAAAATGGTTTGTCTTCTGCAATACTTGCATTCATACACAACTTGTTTGTTGTAAAACCACAAGACCTCATCATCTCATTTGATGATTCAATCACCAATTCCTCTAGCTTTTCCAAGTCCTTTACATGACTTAGAAATATTTCGATGGTCTTTTCCTCAATCTCATCAAGTCCTTTATTCGATTGCTTGATATCCTTCTCCACTTTCTCTTTTAGAACATAATTTAGATTCTAATTATCTTCTTCCTTATTTATGACAATATCAGCAAATTGTCCTTCTTTTCATGTTTCACCTACAAACATAAAAAAAAATTCAGATTTAAAATCATTATACCTTTTGGTCTCACTTGAAGTTTCAGTCTTCAATTCTTCATCTTCACCTAGAACTTCACCCTGCTCTAGTTCACAAATGGACACTTCCATTTGCAACTCAGCTTCTCTAAGTTTTCCCATCAACAGCCTTACTTGCCTTTGTTGTAGCCTTCTCTACAACTTATGCCACTTCATTGGATTCTTCTTTAAAATCCAACCTTGTCTCTGACTTTCCTCTAGCATCCTTCTTAATGCATTATGTTGTTATTTTAACTATGAAATCTCTTTGTCAATTTCCTCTTAACTCATCCTCTTTCCATTTTCCTTCGCATCTTCTTTCTTCACCTTTCTTCTTCCATGGTCTTCATTAGAACGTCTATTATGACTATCGGTAGCCATCTTCTTCTCCATCTTCATGAGTTCCTCACTCATTCACTATGAGCTATATTAAATCCTCTACAACAACAAGTCCTCCTTGTTGCATCTTACCTCACCAAGCTTTCCTTTGTACTTGGTCTTTTGGTAAGTACTTGGTTCTCTATCTCTGGAACCTCCTTTGAGCACTTCTCTCTGCTCCTTTAGGGTTCAACTCATCTGCATCTTCTAAGAACACAACTCTCCTCTTGTATTTCAACCACCCTCAAATACTTGGTTTTGACCACTTCTGCTTTCACTTAGAAAGTCTTACTAGGTCCCTTCATTAGCTTGGCAATTCTACCCACATCATTCGTGGAATTGTCTTTGTGAATTGCAACAATACCCATGCAGTAACAAGTCTCCTCCTTGCTACATACGCCTCACTAAGCTTCTCTCCTTAGAGCTCAGTCTTTTAGCAACTCTCTGGTTCTTTCCTTTGGAACCAATTGAGCACTCCTTTCTCTAGGCTTGGTGAAATCTTCTTACCTCCTTATGTTTTCACCTGTGTAACCATATAAAAACCAAATATTTTACAATATTCAAATGAAAACAAAACATGTCATCTCATCTTCAAGATCTCTGTATGATCTTGTTCCACCATTGTACTTTGAGTGGATTGTCCTCTATTTCTTGCATCTGCTACACATCACCACTGTGTACCTTCTATTTGTCACATTAGAATTTGATCCCCTCTTGCCTGTATATACACTTTAACACATAACTTTGTTTTAATTCTTTCACATAGAATTTCTTTGTTATGTTTAACGCCAATTGCTTCAATTACAATTCTGCTCTGATACCAAAATATGCAGGGTTACCCCTGCTTTCCCCTAGTATGCATGTCAAATGCATAAATCCTATCTATCCTAGGAATTTTAACTCTCTAAGGAGTCAAACCTTCAATTTCTAAGATTTAAGGCCCCTTTCTTAAACTCTGCAGAATTATCTATAGAATAAGAAAGTCTAACCTTTAATCCATCTCTTTCCTCTTCTATCGGAATTCATTCTCATTTATAAACCTTTGTTAACCTTATTATCGGGACTCATTCACCCTTATAAACTTTCATTAACCTTACCTACATATATAACTCTTCCCACTCTTTGACATTGGTTATATATGATTAACCCATAAAACCTTCTTATCGTGTCGTATTTCTATTATAAAGCTTTATAATAGAAATACACTAATAAACATACGTAACATACCTTTTCTGCACTTTTCATAGCCTCTACATAGTTCTTGAGATTACCATTATCGTTATTGCAATATCAGGTTCTTTGTGGTCACACTACACACTCTACCTTTCGATATGCGATCATATTCTGGATTTCAAACACTATATAACTGCTCCTATACCCTTATCAGTTTTGCCTTAATCTCATGTCACATTCATTCTTCGATCCAAGTCCATATAGCATTCATAATGCGAATTAATCTTCGTCGTTGATCTTCCGCCATCAGATCAATTGTTCATGTCTCCTCTGAATAAACACAACTTGCTTGATAGTCCTCCATCGTTGATCTATAATTAGTGGGTCTAACGGTCCACAACAATTTTGGGTGAGACATAAGCATGGATAATACCCACCCAAAATGAGTGGTTTTCACTCTCCACCCAACTGCTACATCTCAAACAATGAGTGGAATCAGGTGCTCTCCTCCAAATACCACCTACCATTTTTACTCCGCCCAAAATCCCACTTGTAGTTTTAAATCAACCCTTCGTCTTGGTTAATGCTCAGACTTGTTTGCTCTTGATGACCGTAGAACTTCTACCATCAACATCTATATTTCATTTCCACTAATGCTTCTATTTAACCTCCACCATTCATTCCTTCAACTTCATCTATTGACCTCCAAGATCCAATGCTTCATATGCATTGATGACTTTCCACTTCGTTTGACCTTTTCTTTGAATTTAATTCATTTCTTAGTGGTTTTCCTATGGGTTTTGGGTTTTCTTCAAGGTTTCATCCTTTCACTTTTCTGCTTCTTAACTCATTCCTCAGCTCAACCTTTGTGAGTTCTCACATCGCTGTCTCTCCAGAGCTGTACTCTGATCCTTCAATTGGATTAAACAATCCATTATGATTCCTCTAAATTGTTCTCCTCCCTTTTGTAGCTCTACAGAACTCTCCTAGCAACCTTGATTACAAAATAGACAACTTACACGTAATTCAATCATTGAATATTAATTTCACACATTTATACAGTTTTGGAATAGACCTTTGTATATATAAATGTGAACAATTGATTACATATCGAGACTCTCTGTCTCTCAGGTCTAATCTTCAATATCAATGGCCTCTGATTTGTAGTCCCGTAGGTTTACAATCACACCCTAGCTAGCACTATTTAGCCAGTTAACTATCTACCAACTCACTCCTATCTATGCCTTTTAGGCTTACATTTATACTAGATAGGTTCTGTTGAAGTAATTTTGGTTCTGATCCTTAATCTACTGGACTAAATCCTAACTAACCTCTAATTCCACTTTTAACTCTAGTTAATCCCTAAGAACTCTCTCTAGTTCCTCGAATCATGAAACCAATAGGAGTTACAATTTACTTCCAAATGTCTTAATCTCCACTAATCACTCATGTTCCCCTACATTCAAGAGCATTTACAAATATCTCATAATATCTAATTAATTCCTATTCTACTTACTCAAAAGCCTTAATAATTACATTAATTCAGACTTAGGAAACCAACTTCCACGAAAACATAAGACCCCCTATGTCTACTAAAATACAATGATTTTCCTTGAGCTGAATGCTACTGCATCAGATTTGCTAATTTAGATGTGTGATTTCTTTTGTCTAGGAGATCTCCTGTGGGTGCATGAAATGAAGTTCGTAGTTTAGGGAACAAAATGAAACTATGAAGAAAATGAACGTTGATGTGTAGATGAAAGCTTTCTATGTACAATTACATCTATGTAATGTATTCTCAAAAGAAAAAAGGTGGAGGAGGACTGGAACATATGTCAAGAGTGTACATTGAGCTACCCCCATATGTAAAGAATGTAATTCTCTAGAGGCATAATGACAGACACAATGTTTTGTTTTTAATGGACATAGTACATATGGCTTTCCAAGAGTTAAGAGTTTAGAGTTTGGAGTTAAGAGCTTAGAGCTTGGCCAATTGAATAACTTAATAAAG
The DNA here is from genome assembly GCA_000404065.3 of Pinus taeda. Taxonomy (NCBI): domain Eukaryota; kingdom Viridiplantae; phylum Streptophyta; class Pinopsida; order Pinales; family Pinaceae; genus Pinus; species Pinus taeda. Next base: position 217,308 of record APFE030346202.1, on the reverse strand, counting down.
AAAATTATTATTGATCATATCTAAACCATATTTCATTAATAGGTATTTTCATCTTCATTTTTTGCTTGTAAATATTCCATAAATAATTATGGAAGGAATTTCAAATTCTATATATATTCTAGCGATATGGAGAGATGCAACATATATATCTGTCTTATTTTTAGTTGAATATTCTTACTACCATTCTGATGAATAAATTTCATCAACTAATATCTTCATATTTATTTTTAACTTCTAAATATTTCATGAATATTATAGAAGAGGGTAACAAAGCTTATATATAAAGAGAATGTCAGATATATTTCATTTATATTTTTATTTATTTTAATGAATATAGTTGTGGTTGTGGTTTTGGTGTTATGGTACAAGATCATATTGTGACAAGGATTGTGTCAATATGAAAATCAATCATGATTAAGCATGGTCAACTATTGTCCAACATTGCATTGTAACAAGGATTGTTCAATATAGAAATCAACAATGGTCAACCATGTTTATTTTACGGTTTATAATATTTATCTGAGGGTTTATATACTTTCGGTTTATAGTTTGTATCCCTTGGGTTTATTAATATAAGGGTTCATATTCCTATGGTTTACTATTATTCCTTTAGGTTTATAATCCCTAGGGTTTTTAGTACTAATCCCTATGGTTTATTATTTAGTATGGTTTATAATACCGATCATTTTCAACCAAGTTTTATAAATTCAATCATGGTGAGCCATGGTCCAACGTCGCATTGTGACAAATATTGTCTCAATATGAGAATCAGCCATGATCCAATGTTGCATTGTGACAAAGATTTTGTTGATTTGAAAATCAATATGAAAATCAACCATGGTTAGCCATGTTATTTTTAGTGTTTATAATAATTATCTTAGAGTTTATATACCTTGGGTTCATAATATTAGTTCCTTGGGTTTAATATTATGGTCAACCATGGTTAATCATGGTAAACCATGGTCAAATGTCACATTGTGAGAAAGATTATCTCAATATGGAAATCAATCATTGTCTCAACCATGGTACAACATCACATTATAACATAGATTGTCTTAGTATGTTAATCATGGTCAATCATGATCATCCATGGTCAATCATAGTCAACCTTGGTCAACAATCTTCAACCATGTTTTATAAAACTAAACATGGTCATCCATGGTCAACCATTATTGAACATCGCATTGTGACAAACATTTCCTTGATATGAAAATCAACCATGGTCCAACATTACATTGTGACAAGGATTGTCTCAATAAGAAAGTAAACCATGGTCAACCATGGTGAACGATGTTTATTTTAGTGTTTATAATATTTATATTAGGTTTTATATATATTTGGTTTATAATATTAGTCCCTTAGGTTTAATATTATTTCCTTGGCTTCATAATCCCTTGAGATATTAATATTAATCCCTTGTGTTTTTATACCCTTCGGCTTATAATATCAATCCCATGGGTTTTTTCATACCCTTGGGTTTATAATATAAATCATGGTCAACCATGGTAAACCATTGTTGAATGTCGCATTCTAACAATGATTTTCTCAATATGAATATCAACCATGGTCAACCATTATCCACTGTCACATTGTGACAAAGATTTCCTTGATATGAAAATCAATCATGGTCAACCATGGACTAACATTGCATTGTGATAAGGATTATATCAATATGGAAATCAACCATGGTCAACCATGTTTATTTTAGGCTTTATAATATTTACCTTAGGGTTTATGTACTTGCATTTATAACTTATATCCCTTGGGTTTATAATATCAACGCCTTGGGCTTTTTAATCTAAGGGTTTATATTACTAGGGTTTAATATTATTCCCTTAGGTTTATAATCCCTTGGGCTTTTAGCATTAATCCCTAGTGTTTATTATTCTGTTGGTTTTCTAATATCTATCATGCTCAACTTGGTCAACCACTTTTTATAAATTCAATCATGGCCAACCACGATCAACCATGTTTTACAAATTCAATCATGGCCAGCCATGGTCAACAATACTTTATAAAATCAGTATTGGGCAACCATGGTTAATCATAGTCAACGATGGTCCAATGTCGTATTGTGACAAATATTATCTCAATATGAAAATCAATCATTCTCTAAACCATGTTCCAATGTCGCATTATGACAAAATTTATCCCAATATGATAATCATGGTTAATCATGGTCAATCATGGTCAACGTTAGTCAACCATGTTAAACCATGTTTTATAAAATCAAGCATGGTCATGGATGATCAATCATGGTCCACCATTCTCTAATGTCACATTGTGACAATGATTGTCTTGATATGAAAAGCAATCATGGTTAAGCATGGTCAACCATGGTATAATGTCACATTCTGACAATGATTGTCTCAATATGAAAATCAACCATGGTCAACCATGCTTATTTTAGTGTTTATAATATTTATCTTAGGGTTTATATACCTTGGGTTTTTAGTATTAATCCCTTGGGTTTATAATATTAATCCCTTGGATTTATTATCCCCTTAGGTTTATAATATTAATTATGTTCAACCATGGTTAATAATAGCCAACCATACTCAACTATGGTCAACCATGGTCGAATGTCACATTGTTACAATCATTGTCTCAAGATGAAAATCAACCATGGCCGATTGTCACATTATTACAATGTTTGTCTCAATATGAAAATCAACCATGGTCTAACATCGTGTTGTGATAAATATTGTCTTGATATGAAAATAAATTATGATCGAGCATGGTCAACCATTGTCCAACATTGCATGTGACATGGATTGTCTCAACATGGAAATCAACATGGTCAACCATGTTTATTTTAAGGTTTATAGTATTTATCTTAGGGTTTATATACCTTGGGTTTATAATTTTTATCCCTCTAGTTTATCATATAATTCCCTTGGGTTTATTAATCTAAGGGTTCATATTCCTAGGGTTTTCTATTACTCGCTTATGTTAATAATCCCTTATATTTTTAGTATTAATCCCTAGTGTTTATTATTCCCTTCAATTTATAATATTGATTATTGTCAAACATGTTTGATCAATTCAAACATAGTCAACCATGGTCCAATGTCTTATCGTGACAAATACTATCTTAATATGAGAATCAACCATGGTCCAATGTCTCATTGTGACAAAGATTTTGTCGATTTGAAATTCAATCATGGTAAACTATGGTCAACCATGGTCCAATGTCACATTGTCACAAAGATTGTCAATATGAAAATAATCCATGGTCAACTTTGTTTATTTTAGTGTTTATAATAATTATGTTAGGTTTTATATACCTTGGTTTCATAATATTAGTCCCTTGGGTTTAATATTACCCAATGATGGTCCAATGTCATTTTGACAAAGATTGTGTGAATATGAAAATCAATCATTGTCTCAACCATGATAATTAACAATATTTATATTAATATTTAGTTAACAATATTTATTAATAATAATCATAGTAATTATAATTATAATTATACACCTTCACTATATCAACCAAATTTACTAATGTAGTTGTGCTATAGATTTCATCAACTGATATTTTTACTTATTCTAATGAATATAGTTTTGGTTGTAGTTTTTTTTTTTTTTTCGTGGAAAAATCGTAATTTTATTCATTAAAAATGATCAAAATTAGATGTTGTAGATGTTGAAGAGCATATGCAGTAATAGGAGGTTCTGATTTCTCAAAATCCATAAATGACTAATCTATTCTTTCCTACCTTTCTTTTTTTCCACTTTTCACCAACCCCAAGTGTTGGGAGTGGATGTTACAATAAGCATTCCATTCTCATTGGTGTTATCTTGTCCCTCTTTGTTAGGGTTAGAACCTTCTGAACCATGTAAGTGTCTTCTTCCACTAGATTATGTTGAGCGTTGCTCAGACTGTTGTGGGATATTGTTGGACCACTGTATTATTATTGTGTTGTTCTATGTGTTGTCCTTTTGTGGATTTATCTATTCAGTCTACTCCATGTTTTTTGCAGTATTCTTTGTTATCTCCTCTTATTCTGTTGTTTCATCTAGATATTTAGTGTAGCCAACATTTTGGTTTTTGTCCCAGTTTCTTATTTCTTTTGGTGTTTTTTTTGTATGCGGATAGGTGCTGAGAAGGTGACCTATTTGTTGATAACCACGACACCGGAATTTTGTGTTTTCATAATCTAGTGGTTGGTTCCACTGTGTATTGTTAAAGATCAAAAGTATGTTGTCAAGTGATCCTTGACTAAGATCTACCTCAACACATATTCTGGTGAAGGTGAAGACGCCTCTTGAGACTCTTTCTACATTTGTCTTGAGAAATTTATCTACAGGATTTCCAATTCCTTCTAATACTTTTGAGGTGCCGGAAATGTAGTGGGATATTGTGTATCCTTACTGAATAGGTGTTTTTGATACTGCCATAGTATTGGAATCAAATTCTAGGAACCAAGGGTTCATGAGGAGTCCTGCATTGCCCCAGAACCATGGTCCCTCACTGAGTGCATATTCCTTGTCTTTGACTGTGTTGAATTGGACAATAAAGAACCCCTTAGAACATAGATGGATATCAGAATTTGTAGTCCATGTGGTATAAATCGAGATGTAAAGCGTATTATTTGGGCCAAAAACCATTGAATCTGCATATGACAGCCTTACTAGAGAATCCTGCACAAAGTTCATTTACCTCATGCATAGAGACTTTTGAGGTTCGGATTTGTGATTTTTCTCCACTATCTAAGGTCCGGGGAGATCTGGTGTTGGTGTTGGTTTGGTGTTGGCTTCTCCCTTTCCTTTAACGAAATATTTAAAGGAGGCCTTTCCATGCCCCTTGATGAGTTAGTATAGAAAGTTGAAGATAACCCTTGGACTAATTTGTGCTTAGATGACTCAAGTCCTACTCACGTCAAGATGAAAGAGTTTAGTCTAGCTAAAACATTAAAAATTAACCCCTCTCTCTGCACATCAGGAAAAGGAATTATGTGACATGCTACTAGAGAATCTGGATGTCTTTTCCTATATTTATAAGGAAATGAAGGGAGTGGAACATTCTATGTTTACTCACCACATTTACATCAAGGAAGATTGCAAGCCAGTGTGCCAACCTCATAGGAAAATGAACCCAACCCTCAAAGACATAGTCAAATAATAACTACATAAGTTTTTCGATGCCAGGTTCATTTAGCCCATCTCATATAGTGAGTGGGCGTCTCCTCACTATAAAGCCACCAAAAAATATCATTTCCCTCTACCTTTCATTGATCATGTCTTTGATGGTCCTGTGGGAAATAATTTCTTCTCTTTCATGGATGGATTCAGTAGTTACAATTAGATATAGATAGCTGAGAGGACCAAGATAAAACCATCTTCACTTGTCCTTGGCGTACCTTTGCTGATAGGGTCATTCCTTTTGGATTATCTAATCCCCCTGCCACATTTGAGAGGGAAGTTCTGAGTATCTTTGTAGAGCTAGTCCATGACTCTATAGAAATCTATATGGATGATTTCACTCCCTATGGGTTTGATTCCATGGAGGCTCTCTCTAACTTGGAGAAATTATTAATTAAGTGCATTGAAATGAGCCTATGCCTTAGTCCTGAGAAGTGTGAGTTCTTGATGAAAGCAGGGACTATTCTAGGTCACTGAATATCCTAGGAAGGACTATAAGTGGACCCAAATAAAATTTATATCATAAAGAGGGTCCCTACTCATTAGAAGTAGAAGGATGTTAGAATTTTCTTGGGCTTATATGGATACTATAGGAGATTCATAAAGGACTTTCACAAATTAGCCTCACCTTTGTTTGAACTATTGACCAAGGACTCTAAATTTTTCTAGTCAGAAAGCTGCCAAGGGGCCTTAGAAACATTAATGGACAAGTTGACTACTACACCCATACTCCGAGGCCGAAATTGGGCTTTTCCCTTCCACATCCATGATGATCCCTTTGAAAAAGCTATAGGAGTAGATCTAGGGTAGATGGATGACAAGTTTCTTTATGCCATTGAACTATATTATGACTGAAAACGAGTTTCTAGCTATTGTCTACTCATTGAACAAATTTAGACACTACATCACTGGTTACCAGACCTTTGTACATAATGATCATGTTGCTACTGAATATTTGATGAACAAGCCTGATGTGAATGCTATAATTATTAGATGGTTGCTTTTATTACAACAAGTTGATCTAGCTATCATTGATAAGCCTGGTAGAGAAAATGTTGTAGAGTTTTTGTTTAGAATTACTTCTCTTGTAGGTGAGGAAAGAATGGTTGATGACCTACTTTCACATGAGAATTTATTTGATATTTTAGTTCTCCCTCCATGGTTTGCTAACATAGCCAACTACATAGTGGTGGGATAGTTCCCTCCAAATTTGTCCCCAAAGGAAAAAATCAGAATTGTAAGAAAGAGAGCCCCATTCACATGGATTGGCAGAAATATCTTCAAGCTAGGACGAGATCATATTTTGAGGAGATGTGTCAGGGAGGAGGATGTCTTTGACATTCTTCTGGCATGTCATGATGGGCCCTAGGGAGGTCACTTTGTAGCTAATAGGACAACATTCAAGGTATTGCAAGTTGGCTACTACTGCCCCACTCTCCACCAAGATGCAAGAAGATACACCAGTCGATGCTACCAATTCCAAAGAGTGGGGAAACCTATTCCTAGGGATAAAATTCCTTTGCAACCTCAAGTGAATCTTGAGCCATTTCACAAGTGAGGCAATGATTTTATTGTGCCCATTGATCCACCATCAGGGCAAAAGAAGTACCTAATTGTATGCATTGATTATTTGATAAAGAGTGTTGAAGCCAAGGTTGTCTAGGTAGCCACATAAGAGAAAGTGGTTGTGTTCTTAAGTGAGAATGTATTCTAAAAGCTTAAGTACCCTAGACAGCTAGTCACTGACCTGGGAGCTCAATTCACCTCACACATGATTAAAAATATTTTTAGGCAGCATAAGATCAAACATAGGAAGTCAAATGCTTATCATCCTCAAGCCAATGAATAAGTAGAGGTTACTAATCGAGCATTGGAAGGAATTCTTACCAAGTCTATGAGAAGCAGCAGAAAGATTGGGCTGATAGACTAATGGAGGCCACTTTAGTGTATAATACAACTTGTAAGATAACCACTTGCTTCACCCCTTATCATTTGGTTTATGGGAAGAAGGCTCTACGCTTCGTTGATTTTGAGTACATCTCTTTGAGAATGGAAAAAAAAATGAATTCTGATGTTACAAAGGAATAGAAAATGAGTCTTCTCTACCTCAATTGTTTAGATGAATTCAAGATGTAGTCCCCCCTAAACACATAGGCTAGTCAAGTACAAATAAAGGTTTGGCATGACAAAAAAGATAAAATCAAGAAGGTGATTGGGCCTTGCTATATGACTCTAAGTTCAAGGACTTCAAAGGAAAATTGATGACCAGGTGGCTGGGCCCATATCTAATATAAAAGTTCCATGACAATGGGGCTTTGCAAATAAGGATCATCAATGAAGAAGGGATCCCCTTGCTTGTCAATGGATACATATTGAAAGCCTATAAAATACCTTCCTCAAGGAAGAGTTCATTAGTACCATTAGTATGGAAGTGAATGTGCTTGGAACTATTTGATATTCCAGCTCACCAAATTCTTGAAGACTGTTTTTATTTTTGATAAAATGAAAAAAAATGATAAGGGACCTAGGTGAAAGCTTCTATAAGGCACCTGAAGCCAACTTTTGGGTTGAAAAACTCCTTAAGGCAGCCTAAGAGTGAGAAAAAGGAAAATCAAGGATCCCTAGGTGAAAACCTCCTTTGAGGCACCTAGGGCGGGAAAAGAAGTTGAAAACCTCCTTTGAGGTGACCTATGTGTCTTTCAAAAAAAGGAAGAGAAAGAGAAAAGAAAAAACAAAATGCCATGGTAGGGACCTCAAACTTGCACACTAGTAAAATTTTGTGATTTTTGCAATTTTTTAAAGGAAACAAAGGAGTCAAAGTTTAGGGGAAAAAAGCCAAGTATCACCCCATTCTTGCTCATTTCAGATCATATCTACCATGCCTACTATGTCTCCATCATCCATCCTAACTTCCAGGCATGAAAAACCAATTTCTATGCAGTTTTCTAACTTCAACAACGTTTCATGTAATTACTACAAGAATTTCCAATAGTTCTACACGATGTCCTGAAACACTATAAGGATGAAGCCCTGATTTGAAAATGATGATGCATGCATGTTATAGGGTTGAAGAGAGGACCATAAACCTAAACACCTCTCATCGAACACTAGCTCATAGCCATACCAACCTCTATGTCCATCAAAAACCACTTAGAAAAAAGAAAAAAATAGAGTTGAAATGTCATTCCATGATTGGCCTCACTCACCTACCACTCCATCTCCTCCATGGATATACATCCACCATACTTCATCTAACCTTATTTCAGGCACAAAACCTCTCCTTTTAGTAAAGATAGCTTAATGCTTCCTGATTGTCATTCTTATTTCCTTAAGGTATGTTAAGTGAATTGAGCAAGGGAAGAGGTTAGTATTCCATCCTTCCACTCCTATATCACCACTCATTCCTCCTCCAAGTTAAAAAAAAAAATTATGAAGAAAAGGCAGCTATAGGATTTGTTGTAGTAACTATAGGAAACCTTGTAGTAGCTTGTGTTATCACAACAATAATTTGTCCATGCATTCTCCTTCACTATCCATGCAAGTAAAGAGCTCCAACACCCCTTCAGACATCATGACTCCTATCTAGAGCTCAGCAGAAGTATCAGAAGCCAAGAACCTACACACAACAAAAAAGAAGACAACCACATCAACAGGAAGAAATAAACAGAAAAACAACTAAGGAAAAGCACTTACCTAAACAAAACGAAACACACAAAAGTCACCCTCCAGCATGCATCCACCAAAGGAAGGAAGGCATGGGTATTGTGCCTCATCCAAACTCTTCCCTAGGTATGATATGATAAAAGTGTAGGAGTATGAAAAAGTTTGATTTTGTAAGCTGGAGGTAGCTAGTTAATTTTGCCACCCACAGCTCAAAAACAAAAAGTGAACTCCTAGTCAACATTATACATTGCAATGTGATGTCAAAGAGAATGAGTTAAAAATGTGGTTGAGTTAAGCTGTGTGAAAATGGGTGATGATTATGACGGGAGTTTTCATGATAACTAATGGTGGTCCAACAATCCCAAAGAGGAAATCTCATACACTACCGGCCAATATAATGTTATAAGGAATCAACCATAAATAGAGAAAAATTCCAAACTCTCATGCACCATTTGTTCATTTCAACATCATAGAAGACCGAAACCACCTTGAAGAGTCATCGAGGAAGAAATCATGTTTCAGCCACCTTACATGAAGAAAAACTATAGGAATAACTATAGGAAATGTAGGGAGCTATATCAAGCATTGTAAATTCACAGAGAACTCTACAAGGGGGTGCCTAAGGTCCAGTTGTTTAGCAATTATGCTTATCCAAATCATCACAATGAAAGGTAGGTGGCCCATATCCCCTATTCTTTGAGTTGATAACTAGGAAAATAAAGACATGAATTTTCTAAGTGATTATAGTGGGCTTGGGGGTTTTAAAAGAATTGTGTAAAGTTTAAAAGTTATGTGGAGATAGAAAGAACTTGCAACCATACACCAATAATATAAAATCTTAGTCACCCAAAGAACTAAGGCTAGCCTACAAAACTCCCTACCATCATCCAACCAAAGAAGAGACATGATAGGAGAGTTTAACAAAAGGGAACCCACAAAGACATTCAAGATAAACCTCCATCCCCCTGTGGTACAAATATTTAGAAGTCATAATAGGTTCGGATTCTTTGAGCTACTTAGAGGGTATGATGAAGATGTAGCTCAAGAATTTTTCATGGAACTCAACCCTTAGGCTAGAACCAATACTACTCCTATGGTAAGAGGACTGTCAATTACAAGTACTCCTGAGGTAATAAGGAGAATCACTACACTTCCTCAAGGGATAGGATGGAGAAAGGAAGATAAGGCTGCAAACACTTTTGCAAAGAAAAACTTCTTCTTAAGGAATGAAGAGCCAATTGAGGACAAAAATGGGATAAGAAGGGAAATCCTTCCTTATGCTTGGAATGAGGTGAGCTATCATATTCTCAAATATATCTCTTGCGAGGGGAGGCTCAATATAATATATGGCTACCAATTTAGACTCCTCCATAAGTTGATATTTGGAGAGGAGATACCCATGGATAAAAGACTCAGTGTAGCCGACTTCTTGCTAGAATCAATGATAGACATGAACCTAAATGTCCAAGAGGGAAAACATCAGCAATTTGCACACCATGGACTTATTAAGCTAATTCTAGAGGATGCCTTGAGCTAGCTAAGAGGCCATATTCAATAGTCCATATTTAGAGAGATGGAGAAAGAGGCTGTGATTGAAATACAAGCCCTTGAATATGATAGGGACAATATCTCTAGTGGTGAATAGAAGGTAGGAGAAGATGAATAAGTACCTGAAGGGGAAGAAGAAGAAATAGAGGAGGAAGAGGAGGAAAAAATAGAGAAAAGAGACAAAGAAGAAGGAAAAGAAAAAGGAAGAGGAGGAAAAAACAGAGAAAACAAAGGAAGAAGAAGGAGAAGATGAGGAAAGTGAAGAGAAAGAGCAAAAGGAAGAAACAATACACGAGGAACATACCAATGAAAGGGAGGAACAACCAATGTTGTCTCCTAAACCCACTGAGAGTGAGGGAGTTGTTGACTTGACCGCCTAGGAAAACCTGTCAAGTCAAAAGGGAAAATACAGAGGCATACTCCCCTCTATTTCAAAACAAGGACGAGCACCATGGTAAAACAAGGAAAACCACAAACACCCAATAGGACTCTAATCATATTTGAAGTCTCACCAATAGAGAAATAAAAGCTAGTTTCCCTGGAAATAAAAGGTGAAGAGGGCATATCAAAACAAGCTTCCCTGGAGTCACCCTTCACCTATGTCAGGAGGCTTGTCAGTAGGTCAGAATTAGAAATGAAAGATAAGGAACCTTTGACCCAATTTCATAAAGGAAAAATCCTTATATAGGATCCTTAGACAATCCTATAGGAAACTCTATCAGCACTACAGGAAACACAAAAAAGCTACATGGAGGATAGCAAGGACAAAGGGATCACAAGGAAGCAAAAACACAAGTATGGGAGGGGTAAGCTTCTCCAAAGAAATCTGAGGGCAAGTTCCAAGAGCTATAGGAGCCTAACCCATATCCCAATCTAAGCTCTTATTATAGATTCATTGAGGGAGGTACAGTAATACCGCAGAAATTTTCCATCCCTCTCTTCTTTGAGCTTGATAAATACAGGGAGGACACATTGCTGGATGCAAATTTCCAAATCAAAGAAGGTAGAGGATGTGGGCCATATGGAAGAGAAGATATTATATATGGGCAAAGAGTTGAGTAAGATAAGAGATAACGAACAAATTATGATATCTTAACTAGAGGCAGAAAACCCATATCTAAGGAGGTAATTATAGGAAAAAGAGGGCCAATTGGCCACCATGGAAAGCCTCTTAATGGAGGAACTCCAGTGAAGGATGAAACCAAAATAATATTCTGTGTACCTCAAAGATCAATGGCTGCAATTTCGGATCAAGAAAATAGCACAAAAGAGAACTATGCCTTTCCAAGACTATAGGCAGTTCATTGAAATATGTGAAAATAGCACCCTAGAGGATAAGGCCAATATATATGAATTCTACTTGCACAACTTAGCCTTAACAGACTTGAATGTGTGGGACCCTAATGAAAAGTTAGGGGACTTACAGCTAATAGCCCTTGCATCATGTATGAGTCATGAGGAGGTTACGGCTAAGGAGGTGAAGAGGGTGTTGGAAAGAGAAGAAAGGGAGCCCCTCTACATTAGAGAAGAACAAATAAATTCAATGGATATCATTAGCACCGAAAAAATCCTCACCAATGATCCCTTTCTTACACCAAGATACCTAGCTACACAAGAGAAACCAATCACAGATTTCGAGAACAACTTGAGATTGCTGGGGAACGAAAGACGACAAGAATACAAAAGGAGATGGAGCACCCTACTAAACAGCCTAAGGATCAGGGAGTAGCATTCCCCTGAAAGGATGAGATATGCATTATAAAGAACTATACTATATAATAATGAACTTTAGAGACTCAAAATCAATTGGATTGGTTTGAAAATTAGTCCATCCTTGCTATTGGGTATGCTAGAAGGTAGAAAGAATGAAGAAAAAATAAAGCAGTTGGAGGAAACAAAGAAACATGCAGGATTTTATGCACAAGAGAAAACAACACCAATAGAGGCCTGTGATGTTAGAGAGGCCACAAGATATATGAAATATATGGACATAGAATAAGTTTCTCAAAGGATGAGAAACACTTTCAATAGAGTGATGATGATGAGGCTCATTAATAGGTAAAGTATATGGGCCTTAATGCCACTCTCTAACTTATTAAAATAAAAAATTATCACATTTATTTACATATTTTATTATATTTTCCTTAGTGAGAAGGGTAAAGGTGAGATTTTGTGTCATGTGGCCTAATTTGTTATGAAACTAGCTCTCAAAAAGATAGAAAAGATATATCAGTGCCTTATAATTCAACCTGTTCAAGGGGAAAACCTCCTTTACATTACACGAATGAATAATTATTGGATGATAAAAATGACAAGACCTCCTTTCTATATATAGGAGGCTAAGAGGTCATAATATAATCAAAGCTAACATAACAATAATAATTTAAGTGCACAATAATAACAATAGTGGGCTTCTATGGGGCACAATAATAACAATATGGGGACTACATGGGCACAACAATATAATAAGGGGTTTTTACTAATAACAATAAGGGGTTCCATGAGTAGTATAGGGACCTAACATGCCCCTCTCCTTCAAAAAGTGTTGTCCTCAATGCTTGAGTAGTTATTGATACTTTTGTACAAAATTCTTGTCCTCCCATGTGGAATCTTCAGTGGTTAAAATCTTCCATTTGAGGAGATGCTGTGAGATTAATTGATTTTGTAGCTATCATTTTCTTGTTTCTATGATTGCTCTTATGATTTTTCCTTCCTTGTTAAGTTCTAGAAATATTGTTTGAACTGGGATCTTCTATAACTTTTGAATGAGTTGTCACACTTATTTTTCCTTATTTCATTCATCCCTTGCTTCATTTATCTAATTTGGTTGGATAATAGAAATAACACAAAACAATTCTTCCACATCCTCATCCTTTCTTGAGAGTGCATATGCCACAAGATTTTTCTTCCCTTTTTGCTAGATGATTTCAAAGTCATAACCCAACATCTTTGTGATCCATTTTTAGTTCTCTTTAGAGGATAATCTTTGTTCTAAAAAGTATTTAAGACTGTCATGATTCGTTTTTACCTTGAAGTGTCTTCCCGTTAGTTAGGGTTTGTGTTTCTTAAGTGCATGTAGTATTTCCAACATTACCTTCTCACAAATAGCTTTGTGTAAATACTTTCCTTTGATTGGATGACTTTCGAAAGTAATGGATCTTTCATCTTGCATTAAAACATCACCAATTCCATTTCTTGAAGCATCAAATTACACAAAAGAGGTTTTCATGAAGTCGGGCGTAGCTAAGACTGGTGCTTTGCACATCTCCTCTTTAAGATGTTTGAAGGCCTTTGTTGCTTCTCGAGTCCATGAAAATTCATCTTTATTCAATAATGTTGTTAAATGTGTTGCTATTCTCCCACAATTATTAACAGACTTGTTGTGATACCTTGTCAACCCGAGAAATCCATGCAGATGTTTTATGGATGTAGGGATTTTCAATTCCTCAATGGATTTAATTTTGCTAGGGTCTACCTTAACAACTTCATGAGATACAATATGACCCATATATTCCACCTCTTATACTCCAAAGAAAAATTTGGAGCTTCTTGCATATAATTATTTCTCCTCCAATATTTTGAGCACCCTGTCAACATGTCAAACATGATCCTTTCAAGACTTGTTGTAGATTAGTATATCTTCAAAGAATATAAACACAACTTTTCTAAGGAAGGGTTTGAAAATGGAATTCATCAAACTATGAAATGTAGAAGGTGCATTGGTAAGGCCAAAAGGCATGACCAAAAATTCCTAATGACCCTCGTGAGTTCTAAATTCTATTTTCAAAATGTCTTCAGTCTTCATTCTGATTTGATGATATCTTGAACGAAGATCCAACTTAGTGAAGTAAATTGATCCAAGCAATTTATCCAATAACTCACCAATAACAGGAACGGGAAATTTGTCTTTAATAGAAATCTTGTTGAGCTCCCTATAATCCGGACACATGCCATGATCCATCTTTCTTGTGCACCAATACTACTGGAGTAGAGAAAGAACTTTGGCTAGAATGAATTATACCAGCCTCTAGCATTTTTGCCACCATATGTTCAATTTCATTCTTTCGGGCATAGGGATATCTATATGGCCTGATGTTTGGAGGAACACTTCCTGGAATCAAATGAATAGCATTATCATGATCACAAATAGGTGGGAGGCCTTTGGGAGTCTCAAATACCTTGGAATGATTGTCTAAGACTTTTTGGAGATCTAGAGAAATAGATGATTTTGATGTGGGAACCTTTAGCAAAAATAATTGTGCAATTACGCCTCTTTGTTCCTTCTTTAGAAGCTTTGTCATGCTATTAGAGCTAATTGTCTTTCCTGATTTCCATGCAATACCCCTTTATTCAACTTCCTTTCCTTGCACACAAAATTTCTTGAAAGGTTCTTGAAAATTAAAAGCTATTTTAACCAAGGATTCTAGCCATTGAACTCCTAGTACAACATTAGCACCACCCTTTGGAATGTAAAGAATTGGGCTATTCAATACATATTCTCCCATGGATAGATTGATATTATGGCACTTTCCAGAGATATTTATGGTTCTTCCACCGGTAACCATCACTTGATTCTCCGATGCTAGATATAGGAAGAAATTCAATTCCTTAGCTATCTTACAATGAATGAAATTATGGGTACTTCCCGAATTAATCAACACTATTAATGTTTTCTTCTTGATATGTCCTTATATATTAATAGTTTGAGGAGTGGTAATTCCAACCAATGCATTACAAGATATGGTTAGATTCATTTCTTTTTTATCTAGGGTTTGTTCCTAGAGTATATCCTCTTATTTTGACATGTCTTGTTCCTTTTCTTCCTCCTCTTCACAATCTATGTAGACTCATTTCTTCTCAGGACACTTATGAACTTTAGTGTTTTCGCTATCGCAACTGTAACAAACCCCTTTTGCTCTTTTTTCTTCAAATTTCTGTGGTGTCAACCTTGTAGGTTGTGGAAGGGTAGGGGAAACAACACTTCCATCTTTATAGTTGTGAGTTGTAGGCTTCCTGGTTACCATAATGTTTCTATCCATTTTTCTTTCTAACCTGAATGCCTTCTCAATTGAATCACATTCCCAAAGGAGAACCTCATGTTAGATATTATCCTTTAAAGTTCCTATGAACACATCAATCCCATGCTCCTCTGGAATATATTTTACACTTATGTTCAATTTTTGGAAGTCCTGAAAGTGCTCCATCATTGAGCCCTTTTCTTTGAGATTTATCAATTGGCTGAAAAGGGTGTTGCTTTTTGTATCCTCATAATGTGATATCATTTCTTATGTAAAAATTTCCCAAGTGACAATTTGTTTACGAGAGAGAAGCCATCAATACCATACAAACTAATGTGGTTCCAAATATAAAGTTTCAATACATACATTTTGTGTGTTTTTTCACATTATGAAGATCGAAAAATTGCTCCATCTGTAGTATCCATGTTTCGGGATCCTTGCCATCAAACTTCCTCATATTGATTTTTGGGACATGGTGGGTCTTCAATCCAACATTAGAGTCTATGAAATCATGATTAAAATTTCCTTTTTTCTCATCATGTGTTTCCTTTACTACTGTTTCATCATTAGTAGCCATTTCTTGTAGACAATTATTCAAATTTATCTTCAATTCTTCCATCTTAGCATCAATGCCATTCCTCTTAGCATCCATGCCATTCATCTTAGCTTCCATTCCATCCATATTAGCCTCCATGCCATCCATATTAACTTGCACACCATTCATACTAGCTTCCAGGCCATTCATCTTGGCTTCAATTACCTTTTGTGAGAGTGAAATTTGTTGTACTTGGTCTTGTAATTTTCATATATCATGTTGCATTTCTTCCTCTTCTTCATGGTTCATGCTAGAGCTTTGAAGCTTCTTACTAGGTGTTTCCATTTTCTTTCTTCGAGGCATCAATTAATGCTAATAACTCTTCACTATTCCCTTTGAATTCCTTCAAACTAATTTTTCAAGCCAATCTTGTGCAAAATTAAATAAAAACTACACACTCTTTTCTTCACTTTGTAAGAGCTTGATATTGAATCTATTATATCCTTGTAGCTGCAAATCTCTAATATCTAAAATCGTATCCTGCAATAGCCCTTTGAGTCTTCTTTCTAACTCCACAATTCTAATCAAGATTCAATTCTACAAGGAAGAGTTATGCCAAATCTCCCATGATGACCTAATTATATACCAGTTCAGTAGAGAAAACTTGTACAAAGTGCCACGTGCCATTGTTTGGAGCAACGAAAACCTAAAATCCAAAGATCTGATACCAAATGTTATGAAACCAGTTCACAAAAAGATAGAAAAGATAGATCAACACCTTAGCATTCAGCCTCTTCGAGGTCACAACCTTCTTTACATTACACAAAAGAACAATTCCTAGATTATACAAATGACAAGACCTCCTTTCTATATATAGGACTCTAAGGGGTCATAAAATAATCAGAGCCAAGATAAAAATAATAATGTAAGTGCACAATAATAAAAATAGTGGTATTCTATGGGACATAATAATAAAAATATGGGGACTACATGAGCACAACAATATAATAAGGGGGCTATGCTAATAACAATAAGGGGTTACACTAGTAGTATAGGGACCTAACATAATTTAAGTGCGGGAATGCAAAGTAGACAATGAAGAGGTATTTTAGGAGATTGGGTCTCCCTCCTTAACCCATCCATCACTCAAAGATTTCTCCACCAGATCACATTAGCTCAAAGTTACTAGTAGCCAAGCCCACCGAGATCATTGGCAAGCAAGCCAGTCATAGTTGAAGATAAGTCAATCTCAAGTTTTTGAGCCAAGCCTCCGTAATTTTAAGAAAGTTGTTGGTATATTCGGTGGCATGAATAAGAGGGCTTAAGGTCCCATTAGGATTCGAATTTTTATTATAGCCAAGAGGAAATTTTGAGCTAAGATAATGTGACTATTATTCTTAGGTTATTTTTATAAATTTGAAAGGGTTTCTTTGATCCAACACTGAGTTGAACAAGAGGGATAAATATCTTAGGTTAGCAACCAACCCTAGCAACAAATGTTCCTCTTTTTGTACATGTATTCTCAGATTAGAATCATTGATCAACTAATGAAGTTATCTCTAATTTGTTTAATTTACAAGTCTTTGAATGATTGGTTAGATTTTCTTCCATTATTTAGAGAAGTCGATCATTGTTATAGTAATGAAATAAAAGACTTCATAAAAGCTTGTGATAGTGTCCTCATCCTCATCTCCTTTATGGGATCATGGTCTGAGGGCCCCACTCTCACAATCCCAAAAACAAATTTATCTTTTTGTTATTACATAGCTTAAGATTTCTTGGTGAGTAGATCATTATTGATGATTTCTTAGAATAACCAACAATTGTCAATTTAGTTTATCGAGTTTGTTGTATATTAGAAAGCATTCCATTCCATACATTTATGCCATTATCCATCAATAAATAAATTTCTCAAATTCAACTCATATTTTCCACATTTACATAAAGTTGTGCATGAATGATGAAAATAATATGTGTTGTTGCAAGATTTGTTGATCTACAGGAAGGAAATCATTCTAGTAGCATCATCTAAGTCGTCTCCACGTCTTTCCCAATCCTATAAACCAGTAATTCAGATTTCTGTTTTGTAGCCACCCTAGACAACCACCTTGAGAATATTCAACCATACTGAAGAGTTGCATAGATTCTTGGGTAGTGTGCAACTTCCCCGTACCTTTCCCAACAATCATACATATTCCCAATACTTTCTTCCACCTTCCCTACCTTCCTACAACTTTCAGCTAAGTTTTCTATAGTAAACTGGGACATCTTGTAGTAACTACAAGAAATATTATCGAAACTACAGGAAACCCTATAGCAACCTGTTTTAGGCTATTTTGGGGAGAAACGATGATCAAATCCTAGGGTAGGCCTTCAACTTGGCGTCCAGAACCCTCAATGCCATTTTACACTAGTTTTCCCATACCTTCCTCCCATGCAAAAGATGAACTTGTTTAGCTTAGCATTTACATTTCTAAATTGAAAACAAAAACACTCTTTTATGCAATATTTAGCTAGTGCATGCATACATCATCATAGCAACGATAGGAGAATTTCCATGTCTACTTAGTCTAGATAACTAGATGATAGAATGCAAGGTTAAATTAGGTCACATCTACAAAGTATTGTGTGTAAATTATTATCTAGGTAATTTCATGTCATTCCATATCATTTTATATTCATCAGTTTCATATCCTTAAAATAGGAAAGCATTTACTTTCTGCATCAAAGATAGCTCTAGATTCACTATCAATAGTGAACCTCCTTCCAGTCAATAGAATAGTGGTTTGGAAAACTCTAGTGGTCTATGGTCATAGTTCAGAAGTGACAAGTGTAGACTGTTGCATCTACTATACATATAGCACTGCCACCAACAAGTTTGTATGAACCCTGGGTTGATAAAGTAAAGATGTTCACCCTAGGAGATGCAACATCCTTGCTGCAATTCTGAGGCTCATAAAAAATAATATTAGAGATTTATTTGAAGTAAGATTTATTATAGGTGAAGAGAAATCAAATCTCTTGAAGTGTAAAAAAAAAGGTCAAAAGTTTTTAAAGGGATTTGATTCCTCATTGTACAAGATAGATATGGAGTTATGAGTTTAAGTTGGATGGCTATATATATATATATATATATATATAATATATATATATATATTATATATATATATATATAATATATATATTATAATATAATTATGACTCTATCAAATTTCCAGTGACTATGGAAGAAATTACATATATAATTTGGAATTAGCAATATCTATTGAAATGTTATATACGCAAACATATCATGTTGAACATGGAAACACTTATATAACTCTCTTAGATTGGGAAATGTACAATTGAAATGTTCTAATTATGCAAATATTTTTACTCTCAACTACAATATATGTGTGAGCGTGATATTATTTTTATTAAGGTGGAAATGAAAGTATTTTTTTTGAAATATTTTGTTGTTATTAACATTTTTTTAAATGCCATGCATTCATTTCTACATTAGCTTTCTATAAATTTGGAGTTTTCTTTAGTGCCACTTTTTGGACTTTCTAGTGCTTCCAAAAAACTCTAACTAAAGACAAATCACATAAATCACACTTTTGATTACTCTTTTTATAATATTAATGCACATCAAAATATTTTACTTGTGGGTAATATTTAAATATTTTTATTATTAAGTTTTTTTTTTTTTAATTTGAAATATTAAACTGTATATTAATACATTAAATGCATCATCGCCTTTATATATAATCTCTCTATATAATGATGATGCATCAATTTCGTAATATATATATATATATATATATATATATAATATATATATATATATATATATATATATATATATATATATATATATATTCTTAAGATCGACCTGGCAAAGGCATTTGATCGTTTCAATTGGCTATATATCAAGATGCTACTCATACACTTGGGCTTCCCCCACAACTTCATCACATGGATCATGGCCTGTATAACCACACCTACTTTCAGTGTGCTCATCAACAGGTCTGCTTCTCATTTTTTTCATTCTGAAAGAGGACTCAGACAATGCTGGCCCCTATATCCTCTTCTATTTTTGATTGTTATGGATGGTCTCAGCCGGCTGATTGAATCTACAAAAATGGATGGAGATCTGGGTGGTCTGAAGATATCAGATGACTGTTACGTCACCCACCTTTTGTTTGTGGATGATGTTATTATTTTTCTTGATGGAAGTATAAAGGACTCCCGCTCCTTCTCAAAGATCCTCTCCCTTTTCTCATCCGCCACTGGCATGCTAGCAAACCACACATAATCCTCCATCTCCTTCACACACACTTCCATTCATGAGTCCCAATATGTACATCGACTGTTCCCTTATAGCATCAATCCTCTTGATCGAGGGTTTAAATATCTGGGTTTCTGGATCAAGCCTGTCATTCAGAAGATTGTTGATTGGATATGGCTAGTAAGTAAACTAGAGAAGAGAGTAAAAATATGGAGTCACCGATACTTATCAAGAGCTGCAAGACTCGTGCTGGTAAAATCGGTTCTTGAGGCCACACCTGTATATTCAATGGCACTGGCCTGGATACCTAGGAACATATTGGCCAGAATACACCAAATATGCAACAAATTCCTGTGGAACAGGAATTAGGACAAGAGGATATTTCCTGGGTGGCTTGGAACAGGATAGCTCTCCCCAAGAAGTGGGGAGGCTGGGGCTTAAAATATTTGCCTATTTTTCCTCAAGCTCTAGCTGCTAAAATGGGGACGACTTTGCTCATGAAACAAAAACTCTGGACGAACATATCATACCATAAATACGTCTGGCCTGTGAATATCATGGAATGGATAAGACTCCCAAATTGGCCCAAAACCGGCATTTCATCTGTCTAGAAGGCACTTCTAGATTCTCTGCCACTCATCAGGGACAATTTGATCTGGAGAATAAATAATGGACAGTCGGCACGCATTGGTATAGATCCCTGGATAGGGAGTGGTGGAAGACATCGCCTAACCAGGGAGCTTATTCAGCATTTACATGCCCAAGATATCAAGGTCATAGCCAACATTGTGGATCCTCTCAATACCACCATCCTCACACAAAGATGGAAAATCGCGCAGCAAAATTAATTTGCCCCAATGGCTGCACAATGTATGGAAGGATTACTTTATAGCACTACAAGAATCCGATATAAGGATAAAAGAAGGACAGGACGAGCTCATTTGGCATCAATCTGAGAGTGGCATATATACTCCGAAAGGGGGCTACCAAGTGTTGATATCACACAAAGTGCCCACCTGATAACCTTCTAGTGGAAGGCCATTTGGAATCTCACATCGCCTCCTCGGACCAAAGTGTTCTTTTGGTGTATTTTAAAAAACAAAGTCCCAACCGTGGAATACCTCATGTGCCGGACCATACATGGGCCTACTTGGTGTTCGCTGTGTAAAAATGCCGCTGAATCTACAACACACCTATTTCTGAAGTGTATTGTTCTGATGGACCTGTGGCGCAACATAACACCTGTGATTCAATTCACGGGCAGCTGGGAAGGTGTCGACCTGATTGGGGCGTGGGAAGCTTGGTACCAATAGCACAAGGGATCAAAACCTTAGTTCCTCCCCCTCATAATCAGCTAGCATGTATGGTTGGCACAGAACCGAGCTATATTTGATGGCAAATCTATAAACTGGATGCACACCCAAGCTCTGATTATTACTGCATACAATAATATGCCAGATCCACCACAATCCCAAACCCGTAGACCACGTGAACCTCCACTCATAGACAAAAACACCCCATGGGCATTTTTTGATGGTGCAGCCCAACAACAGGGTTGTGGGGGTTGATTTATCCTCTACATGAATGAAAAAAAATACTATAAAATTCAAATGGTTTTGGGGACTGGCACAAACAATTTTGTTGAGCTTATTACACTTCGGCACCTCATGCATTTCACATTGGGTCACAACTGCATGAGCATACATATTTTTGGCGTTTCAAAGATCATAGTAGACTGGTTCAATGCTACATCTGCATGCCACACACACACTCTCAGCAATATTTTGAATGAGATAAATATCATGAAGGCACATTTTAATGATACTACTTGTAAACATATTTACAGGGAACACATAAGCTGTGCCGACAAATTATCCAAGGCGGCCATGTCACTACCCCAAGGCGAGTGGTTGATATAGGAGCAATGAGGGACAAATGCTTTTCAATATTTCCATCGGCCTTATATAGACTCTCAATACCACAGAGCGGACAGTCCATGAACAAAATACTGTTATAAATTTTTTGATGGAATTGTACAATTTTTTGACCACTTTTTTTTTTTTTTGGGACGGAATATATAAAAATGCCCTGTGTGGCAATATGTATTTAAAATAAAATGGACCATTAACGAACATCCTGCGTGATGATCTGGTCAAATAGGCTGATATATCTGATATCTATAATTGTTGAGCCATCATGCTGACAGACTCTAGCATATGCATTACGATGCATCTGCAATATGTAATTTCTCAAAGTATAACGAAAGATTACGATTTTTCCAGGGGAAAAAAATATATATAGTTATTTTACATAAAATATTTTATTTATGTTAGAAATCAAAATATTTTTTTGTTATTAATATATTTTCCCAATGTCGCGTTCCGTCTTCGTGTTAGACATAAAAGAAATAGTTGATGTCTCAATTAGTTCTTGTTTGTTCAGAATTACTCTTAGGCTAGTCACATGCAGGGCATCCAATTAATTTAAACACAATGCTAAACACCACGTTGCAGGGAAATAAAGAAAACCAAATGAATGGTCAACAACCTTCCCACAACTGCTTTTCAATTTTGTGTTGAATATAAATTACAAAATTGAATAAAAAATCACTTGGGCTTCACGATTGCATCAATTCTTGTTGGCCATCTCCACCAATGAATTTTGAAGTGCATATGCTTCTTTGAGGTTATGTATACAAACAATGAACCACTTTTGTTTTGTTTTTTTTTTTTCTTTCTTCTTCTGTGAGAGACAAAACAGCGAACACTAAAACTGCAAGAACTGCTCACGGTTGATAGAAACACTTGAGAGAATGGATATTTTTCACTTCCTTTACTTCAAATAGGCTACACATTTCTAAAGGTTAGGTTGAAGAAACAATTTTCAATGTATTATATATTTGACTAAATACACATCTTTAATGAAAGCTAGGGCAACAAACTTTGTAGAGTTTACAATACTACACATGAGGGGTGTTTAAGATAATATTTGAGACAATTTTTGGGTAAATTGTCTTGATTTGAGACCAAATAAAAACATGTGTATTGTCTTAAGTATTGTCTTTAAGCAAGTGTCTCAAATTAATTGTCTTAAAATATTATTGCCTTAAAAAAATTCTCTATAAAGAAATCATACAACGCAAACATTATTGTATCTTAGGAGACAATTTCATTTTTGTCTATCCAAAGACAATAGTTGGGATTAAATACATATTGTATTTATATAGACAATAAGTCTTCAATCCTACCTATTGCCCCTTTAGAGACAATATAAAATAATGAATCTAGAAAATCCTCTTACCGTTGAAATAAATCAATATGAAAAATATCTAATTTAAAAATAAAATACAATATCATTCATTAATTCATGTTAGGGCACAACGGGATCGAACCACCAATCTCCTTCTTATAAGGCATGCTCTTTTCCCTTAAGCTAGCACCCTTTAAAAAATTATGTGAGTTATAACAATCCTTGAAATTGCATATGTAGGCATTGATTTAAAAAAAATGCTCAACAGATAATCACACAATATTTACAAATATATAATGATGCAGCACCTATTTTTAACTTAATAAAATATAACTCAATCAATTTAGTTGAATTTCACACCCTTATAGCATGACCCACACATCATGCTCATAATACAGAATAATCTACAAATAATTTAATCTAGTCCTAGAAATAAAAGTAACTAGAATTAGCACAAGTTGTTAATATTTTTCCACAACAATTAGCTTTCATATTTCTTTTTGCATCATATTTTTTTCAATAAATATATACAAAAAAGCGTCACAAAAAAACTTCAAATCACTTCATTGACACCATTACCACTTTGTTTGACTGATTGTGGCAAAATAAATAGTTATTTAAACCCATTTAAACACTCATGTTTGTATGAAAAGATCATTTAGCAAAATAAATAGATCGTTTAGCCCAACATATGATCATCCTTGCCATGTTTATATGAAATCCTTGATTTTTCATATCTGTCAACTAATTTTAATATAAAAATGAAAAAAGTGAAAAGTCTCATACATGATCTTAGATCCAACTTAATTTAATTAAATGCTTCAGATGAAATATTAATTTCATGTTAATTAATTTTCTTAAATAATCCTATGTAGTAGCACATAAATATTGTGTATCCGTGTCTCGTGCTACCACTATTGGTATCAATGCAACTACTGAGATGTATGTGATGAGGAGGATCATGTGCCAAAGATTTTTCAATCTTGGGCCTGAAACTTTCTGGAAGTCCTTGTTTGGGAACAAGGAAGGGGCCATATGGAATTCTTCTCTCAGTGCCCACAACGTCCCACCTTCATGAAGTTCAAAAACAAGTATTAGGAGTCTTGATAGATCACCATTAAAAATAAATAACAAATTCACCACCATGTCTCCACCTTGTAATATTTTCCTATATTATTTTCTCCTGACAGTCAAATTTTTTATAAGTATATTATTAATTTTTTGAAAGCCTCGTTATTATGTATATAATCTTCCAGATACATCACATTAGGTTTCTTTTTTATCAATGTTTCAAACCTGCAATGGTGGTTCATCTTTAGGATGTGAAAGATTATTGAAAGACTGGTCTCATTTTTCCAAATATATAGAGATGTATGAGATGCTTAGCCATTTTAATTCCGAAGCCGTGTCAATTAATACCCATAATTTTGGTTTGATTGAATTAGCTAAATTTGTATGAAGATTATTTGGGATGTTGTTTTTGATGAATATTTGGTTATTGTGCTGGCTTCGCATAGAATGATTGATTTTGGCAATATTTCATTATATTTGTGAAAGGCCTCACAAATCTAGCCAAATAATTACAAAATCTAATGCCTAAAATTTCTACAACTATCATTGATCATCCTTATTATATATTTCTTCATTCTCTTCATTTTCAACAATGAATAGATGATCCCCTTCTCTAATGACATCGATGTCATATATTTCTATAGAATCTTCACTCAAAACTTTCACAAGCATATAATCAAAATTTTCACCCGCGAGAACAACAATTTCGTGAATGACTAATTTTAAGTTCTTCATGAGTTTATGTATAAAATAAATATTTTCCACCAATTTTTAGTAACTCCTAAATTTCATTTGGAAAGAGTATCACTTTCTTTGGTTGCTCGTTTTCTTTGATGTAAATTAGGTGATGCATGTGGATCATCACTCTTTTAGGAAGAGAAGAGATTCCCAAATAGGAACATTTAATTGCATGACTCATGCCACAAACACTAGGGTTGGTGTTGGAAGGCATTGTGACTATAACGAAATGAGAATTGTCAAAATTAGCAACTCTTTTCCTTTGCAATCCATTAGGTGGAGTGGAAATTTTGTTTTATGAAATGATGAATGCCATTTTTGTATCCATATCCTAAAGAGTTCATGATCTTCACATGATTTTTCTCATCTAGATTTGATGGGAGAGATGAATCATTGATAGATAAACCTAAGTGTGAGTAAGTTGACTAAGAATTTTATTCAAATAACTTCCATATTTCTTCATCCCCTTGATGCTTCTACCAAATCTTTCGGTGTCCAACCACTACAATTTGTTTTATTCATGTCTACTCCATGGTCCAGGAGAATTTCACTACCTCTTTCAATCCATCACTAATGGAAACATGGAGGGATATGTTCCCATCTCCATTTTCTTCATTTATATCTTCTCCATAACTTAGTAAATTGTTCAACATATCCAAATCCTTATTTTGTGCAACATTGCAGAGGAAACTGCCAACAGTATTGGACAAAATATTTGCATCATTTTCACAAAGTAATGTGGGAATCTATTTATGTTGGCCCAATCTTGCTTCCGTCTTCATGTGTTAAGTTTATGAAATGTTAAATATAATATGGTCAAATTCTTTATTTTATTAACGGTGGAAACAATTTGAAATTTAAAAATATGTTGATTTCACTGAGCTTTAGAGAAAATTTGAGAACAAATGGTTATATTAAGAAATAAACTCCTTGATTGGGAAAACAACTAATGAGTGCACTATGGAGGGGAGAATATACTCTTGCTATTGATATCTGCTCCATATTCTTAAAGAAGGTTGATAGAATCTTTAAATCCATTTTTTACAACAATGTGCTTATAACAAAACCAAACAAAATAGATATCTTTAATGGGTTATCCCACTCATAAAAATGTATGCTTTCAAATGAAAAGATGTGCTTACGTCAGAAACCACAAAAATGTAAAGAAAGTGCTGTGAATACCATGAAACTCTACTGATCAAAGTGAATTTTAGTTTTGAAATATAGCAAGGGTTTTTTACCATTGTTTTATGATTAAATAGGATCCATCCCTCTTTTCAATAATTATTCCATTAGAAGGGCATACCCTACTGAAGCAACAAAACAAAGACTAACAGGTATATCCATTCTTCCTTTTGCTAGCAATTGATCTATCTCTTTTTAAAGTTGTCCAAAAGTTGGTTCTTTAAATTTCTAGAGTCATTTCAACATAAAGCTAAGTTTTCCTACAATACTAACTACGACATTACAATAATACATTTAATTGATCCTATTCCTATAAGAGCTTACTATGCTAAGTTCACTCAACACATTTAACGTAATTATTTCTTGCAAACCTTCAGAAGGTTGTTCATGATGGTCATTCCTCTCATTATTAGATTTTACAGTATTCATGATGAATTGTGTTTCACTAAAAAATGTTGAGAACGCCTCTTTGTACGCACTGTGTGTTATTGTGGTTTATAACACAGCACTCCAATTTCTCCAAAAACATCTCATGGTTGGGACTGCCCAAGAATCTGGAATGTACCAAGAAACCAATTTACAGTAAAGAAACCAACAGACTTAGTTTTTTTATTTCAAAACAATGTACATGCTACTAACGCATAGGGTAAAACACACAAGTCATTTGGAATGAGATATGTCACTTATGTACTTCAAATTTTCCAATGTGACTAAAACATAAAGTGAAAGAAACAGTTGTTCCAAATTTATTTGTATATGAGATGCAAATTTATTATGTAATGACTCTCCTAAAGAGAAGATACTAAGAGCATGAAAAAACACTTTACTTTAAAAGAAAATAGCTTGCCTACTCTGTTTTACCCTTGTCTTTGTCTGCTAGTATTTCCTGTAAAATGAAATATAATTTCAATGTTATTGTAGCTCCACATAAGCATTTACAATGCTTTGTTACAGTTCTCTGTTTCAAGAAACACATTCAGGAAAAGAAATAAAGTGAACCACATAAAAGTTCTAAAAATTTAGACTCCGTAACATTCGGAAAGATACCTAACAAAGCACTAGACACTAACACATAAAAATATGTGGGTTCTTAATTCATTAAAATGACATATTCATTAGGCAAAACTACTCTGCCTTAATCTCTCAATCCTCCAAGCACAAGGTGACTATTAGGTTATTTTTTCCTCAAAGTTGTTGTACTGAAGCACACTATTAAAGGAAAAAAAGGGTATCCTTACCATAATTAGGTAGTACTTACCAATTAGAAAAGAAAATCATTTGGCACTCCTTGGAAGAGACGTGTTTTATCGACAATAGAAAAAAACTATAGGTTTTAACCCTGTACAGAAATTACCCTCATATTAATTCTAAAAATAGAAAAGAAACAATGGGGAGAGCATAACTCATAAAACAAATATACATTGGCACTTTCCCCTGGATCCCAAAATGGGGCTACCAGATTGATTTTTCATTATGTTCCTTTTAATTTAAAATACATGTATATACATGCCGAAGCATCCATAAACCCCAATCTGTTAATCCAGGATTAGAACATAAGCGTAGTTCCCTTGACCAGATCTACAAAATACCATGGACCAAAAACCATCATGCCCAAAGTCATGTGCGAAATCCATGCACAAAACCATAGGTAGTTCTGCCCACCTAATATAGGGTTGCCCACTTGTGAGCCCCCCACTACACCCGGTGCAACGAAGCAGGGGCTCCGCCCCCCCCTAACCACTTGGCTTAACTACTGGGGTTGATCCTGGAAAGAATATAACACAACCCAACATTCTCCTACTTGTTTTTTT
The DNA here is from genome assembly GCA_000404065.3 of Pinus taeda. Lineage (NCBI taxonomy): Eukaryota > Viridiplantae > Streptophyta > Pinopsida > Pinales > Pinaceae > Pinus > Pinus taeda. Next base: position 189,075 of record APFE030346202.1, on the reverse strand, counting down.
CTTTCCAAAAGGGACCATAGGAGAGCTTAGTCATTTATTGAGCCCTACAACACCCATTGTTTCTCTCCACTATGACAACTTCTTAGTGCTCAAATAATTTATCAATGCATCTGCACCATTCTTCAAAATGTCCACCTTTACCAGCAACACCATTTTGTCTTCTACCATATCCCTTGCAAAGTGATATTGAACATTAATGTGCTATGTCTTTGAATGATAAGCATGGTTCTTTGCCAAGAAAATTTCACTTTTACTGTCATAGTCTATCCTTATAGCTTGTTGTACTAACCTCATATTTGAACACAATATTTGCAACCAAATTGCTTCCTTGCTTGCATGAGTGGATTCCATGTATTTTTCCTCTGTAGTTGATAGTGCCACTATAGATTGTCTCTTACTCATCCAACTGACTGCACCTCCAAATAGGTTAGACATATACCCACCTGTAGATCATCTTTGATCCATAGATCCTTCCCAATATGCATCAACAAAGCCACATATGTCCAAAACTCTATCCAATCTTGGTCTTCCTAGGTAGCACAAACCATAAACACTAGTGCCATGCAAATACATGAAAACCCGCTTCAGTATTGTCTAGTGCCCCTTCCATAGTTTTGACATAAACCTACTCAATACTCTCACTGCATGTGCAATGTTTAGTCTAGTATAGACCATCGCTTACATCAGGCTACCAACTACACTTGCATATGGAACACGGGACATGTCCTCTTCCACTTCTTGTATATTGGGACACTCTTCAGCAAATAACTTTACACCTATAGGAATAGGCACCTTCACAAGTTTACTATCCTTCATATTAAACCTCTGCAGTATTTTCTTGACATAATTACTCTGATATAACTAGATCTTCCTCCTTGCCCAATCTCGTTTAATTTCAATGCCCAAAATATTGTTTGCAGCACCAAGATATTTCATGTCGAATTTGGAGGAAAATTTGGTCTTCAAATCCTAGATAATTTCCTTTTCATTTCCAATCAACAACATATCATCCACATCCAAGACTATATAAATAACACGGTCACAAATTAATTTAAAATACACATAGTGGTCTTCTTTTCTTCTGGTGTAGCCACGTCCCCATATAAATGTATCAAATTTCGGATACCACATCCTTGGGGACTCTTTTAACCCATACAAAGAATTTTTTAACTTGCATACCAGTTCTTTCTTACCCTTCACCACAAATCCTTTAGGTTTCTTCATGTAGATCTCTTCTTCCAGATCCCCATGAAGAAATGTTGCTTTCACATCAATCTGTTCTACCTCAAAATCAAAAGAAACATTAACAGATAAAAGTAATCTAATAGAAGCTACCTTGGCAACAAGAGAAAAAATATCACCGAATTCAATTCCCGGCACTTGGGAATAACCTTTTGCTACCAACCGATCTTTGTATTTCTCCGACTTTTTTACTGCATTCATCTTCTTCTTGAACACCAATTTTCTAGAAACGGGTTTCCTTCCAGCCAGAAACTCCACTAGATCCCAAGGGTAATTTTTGTCCAAATATGTCATTTCATTAACCATGGCCCCTTTCCAGAGTTTTCCATCTTCTGAATCTACTGATTCCTTCATAGTTCTGGGATCATCATCAGTAATAGATAAAGAAAAATTTGAACAAAAAGTGGATGGACTATATATTTCTAGTTTCCTTGTTTCTCGAACTTATCTTCTCACAGCTGGAGTTTGTGGCTCTTCATCTTCTGATTCATGTTTTGTTGTAGAGTGTGATTCTTCCTCCTTTAGCTCAAACTCTATATTCTCATGTTCCTTTGGTGAGGATTCTTGTTTAATAACATCTTTCACCTCTCTAAACACCACATCTTGGCTGTAAACAACCTTCCTTGTTATTGGGTTCCAAATCTTATAACTTTTTAAACCATATTTATACCCAATAGAGATGCACTTTTAAGATTTACTATGCAACTTTGTTCTTTTCTCCTTTGGAACATGTACATATGCATCACATCCAAATATCATCATATATGAAATAGAGGGTTTCTTACTAGTCCATGCCTCTTGTGGAGTCTAATCCTCTAATGTTGATGAAGGTGATATGTTGACCAGGTAGCATGCAGTCTCCACCACCTCTAGCCAGAATTCCTGTCCTAAGCTAGAACCACTGGGCATGCTTCTTGCCCTTTCCATCAACATCTCGTTCATTCTTTCTATAACTCCATTGTTCTCAGGTGTGTATGGAGTAGTATTTTGTCATACTATACCACACTTCTTACATAACTCCTTAAATTCCTTATTGCAAAAAGCTCCATTGTTCTCAGGTGTGTATGGAGTAGTATTTTGTCATACTATACCACACTTCTTACATAACTCCTTAAATTCCTTATTGCAAAAAGCGCCATTGTTACATGTCCTTAGAACCTTTATCTTCTTCTTTGTCTGGTTTTCCACCAGAGCCTTAAATTCTTTAAAGCTATCAAAGACTTGAGATTTCTTCTTGAGGAAATATATCCTTGTATTCCTTGAGAAATCATTTGTAAATGATAAGTAGTACACATACTTACCCAGTGGTGGAACCGACATAGGTCCAAAAACATCACTATGCACAAGCTCTAATATTTGTTTTGCCCTCTTACCACTAGAGGGGAACTCACCCGATTCTGCTTCCCATATAAACAATTTTCATAAAAATCAAAATCCAGAGACCTATTAGACATACCTTCTACCATACCTTTACCATGAAGTATTCAAAGGCCCTTCTCTCCAATATATCGAAGCCTTTGATGCCATATCATGGTCTTTTCTCTACAAGCCAATAAATTTTCTTCTCCACTTTCAATAAGCATAGAACTATTGCACCCATTAATAATAGTTCTACCTTACGTCTTGTACACAGTTCCAATTTGAACTCCCTACATCAATACCAGTGCTCGCTGAACCATCTTGTAGGTATATTTCTCGAACATTGTTTTTACCCCTATATCATCCAGCTTTCTTACAAAAATCAGATTTCTCGTTAATGCAAGAATATGCAGAACACTCAAAAGTATTCTAATCCTTCCACATTGCAACTTCAACTTCACTTTTCAATGACCAATGATTATAACCTTCCTCTCATCCCCTCAAAAGACATCACCACCATAATATTTCACATACTTGCAAGACCACTCTCTATGGGGAGTGAAGTGAAAGGATACACCACATTCAATCAACCACACCTCATGATCTACATGTGTGCTTGAAGAAGAAGCTAAGTACACATCCCCACGTTCATCTGAGCTAGTTTTCACCTCTAGAAAAGGAGAATCCTCAGATCCATTTCCTTTCTCAAGAGATTTAGATTTATAGTCCCTTTTGTAGTGCCCTTTGTTTCCACATTTTTAGCAAAGCTCTACAAGATTTTCTGGAGTTATAGATATCCCTTTAGATTTAGATCTCCCACTTGAATACTTATTTGTGTTTCTGTTCTGGAATCGTCCTCGTATATATAAGTCATCGCCATTCTGGCTCTCCATATTTTTTTGTCTCAACTCCTCCATTAGCAAGGATGAGACTATTCCATCAAATTGCAAGGCAGTTGCATTGCTACCTATTGCAACAACCAGACTATCCCATGAATCTAGTAGAGAACATGAAAAATTGATGCCCTTATCTTCATCTGAAATTTTAATATCAATAGATAATAACTCGATGACCACAATGTTAAATGCATTTAGATGCTCTGTCACTGAGTCGTCGTCTTTCATCCTCAGATTATACAATTTTTTCCATAGGAACAGTTTATTCACCAGAGACTTAGATTGGTGCAAATTTTGTAACTTGTCCCAAAAACCATTCGTTGTAGCTTTCCCTGATACTTTCAACAATATTGAGTCTGAGACACAAAATCATATTGTGCCTTTTTCCTTCTAGTCCAACTTCTTCTAGTCTTCAACAAACATTTCCATTGGTTTAATACCTAGTTCTACCATGATCCACTGATCTTTATCCACCAACAGGTCCTCCATCTTAAGTTTTCCCAACTCAAAACACTGACCATTAAATTTCTTGATCTCGATCTTTCCGCTGCTCGACATCTTCTTTCACCACAAGAATCGATCCCGTAGATCTCCCACCAAACAGGGTCTACCAGAGCCCTGAACAAAACCGGTTAACATCAAAGGCATCAACTTGAAGCCAAAACAACTCTGATACCAAATGTAGGTTTTAATGCCGTACAGAAATTACTTTCATACAAATTATAAAAAAAAAACAATGGTGAGAGCATAACACATAAAAAAAATATACACAGAGATTTTCCCTTGGATCCCAAAACTGGGATTACTAGATTGATTTTTCATTATGTTCCTTTCAATGCTTCAATACATATATATACATGCTGAAGCATCCTTGAACCCCAATCCATTACCCAGGATTAGAACATAATTGTAGTTCCCTTGACCATATCTACAGAACACCATACACTGAAAACCATTGTGCCTAAAACCATGTGCAAAATACATGCACAAAACCATTGGTAGGTCCATCCACCTAATATAGGGTCCAAATAAAAGTTCCACCCTCAAACACCCCCATAGGATGGGCTTTCCCCCGCATTTGACCCCCCGGCTCGCCAAATGCAATGAAGGGGAGCTTAGCTCCCCATCTAACCCCCTGGCTTAAATACTGGGGCTAGTCGTGGAAAGAATATAACACAACAAAACAAAAACAAGATGCTTTCAATGCTTATCTCATGGAATTTGGAAGATCATTTAATGTTTCTTCTTGTTGTAATCCTACTGTCCTGAATTTCAATCATATATGTGCCAAGATTTGATCTTACATTTCTGGTGGAAGCTAATTCATAAAAGAAAATCTTGAAGCTTCGTGAGTTGTGTCCCTCTACAATCAAAATTAAATCCAATTCCTCATATGGCATAGAATTTTTGCATTGAAAAGAGAGAATATGTAGGTATAACATTTCTATACAAAAATCTATTAAAAATACATTCCTTACAAATTTCATGGTCTGTCTTGTGCCACGTAGAATTAAATATGTCATGTTTCCTATCAAGTATGTAGTCAAACCTAGATTAAATACCATGTTGATGATATCAAATATCATTTTTCTTGTGTTTTTATCATGCAGGTCTCCATATCCAAAAGTGGTCACAATGGTAATGGACAAATATATTACAGTAAAATCTAATGGATTTGTTTCATAAAATGTGGAAAGGCAACACTAATCCATGTCCTACTCTGATCATGACATTTAGAAGCAAGCAGATATGAAAGGCATCCAACATAGTGAACCTCAAAAAGTGTTACCTACACAGTTGAGAAAATATGGTTTTAAATTCATTATGTCGATGAATACTATTTTCAATTACAGATTACCTTCGACTAAATTAAATCAAAATGAAATTGTTGGTGTTAACTTATAGAAACAAGCTTAAAAAAGGTTTCCAAAAATACTTGAGTCGAATATTCTTCTCTAGTCTTAAGAACAAAGCACTGACCCAAATTCTTGAGAACAAAGCACTAAAATAGTTGAGTTGGAAGAATTTTTTCTTGGAAAGTTTCATGCCTCAAAACTCCCAAGTATTGGAATAGTCAAAGTATTTGATACCAATGATTAAAATTTCATTTGAATAGCGTTTTCTTGAGGCAGTCAAAAACTACCTGCGCCTCTCTCAAATGAAAATACTCTTTCAAACTATATTGTTTTGTCTACTCCAAATCAAAATTTTGTTTCAAACTATATTTCTTAGTAGAATCAAGAAAATATAGTAACATGTTTGAATTAAGAACACATAATAACTCTATCCACTCAAAACTACCTAGTCTTTTGAAGTCAAAGCTCAAAAATATTTGGTCCTTCGAAGTCCAACATAACATGGAATATATAAGAATAACCTCTTCCTCCCTGTAAGTTACTAAGAACACTTGCACAGGTGCCAAATATCATTAGAATCATAAGAAATAAGCACTTTGTCTACCTCAAATCCAAAGGTATTTGATGGGAACAAGAAAATACCTAGTCTTGGGAGAAATGAATCGAGTAGATGCAAATTTTGAACACAATGCATAACTTGGATCCCATAGTATTTGAAACATATCCTTAACAAAATGTACTTCAACATATGCGAACATCGATATAAATTGGTCGCAAACTTGTCAAAAATATAATACAAGGAGGAAAGATCCATGACTCTTCTTTAATCATGCAAATAAGCTACCATATTTACTACACTTTATATTTCTTGGAGATGCACAAATTCCTTAGCTAGAATGGTTGTATGAACTGGTTGCAAACTTGCCAAAAAAATAATACAGGGGGGCACGATCCAAGACTCTTCTTTAATCATACAAATAATCTATCATATTTTCTTCACTTTATATTGTTTGCAATTGCACGACTTCCTTAGACGACATGGTTGTCATAGTTTCTTTCCTCAGAATCATTAATCAGTATCATATGCTTTCACAATCAAATCTCCATGTGAATTTGGGTATAGAATTTGTGCCATCTACCCTTAAACCTAATCCTATGTGTTACCAAATATAAATATATACACATGAACTAACCCCTCAAGGATTATTTTTCCAAGGAATACTTTGTAGGGAAACCAAATGGATTCTTTTCCACTTTGATGGATATGATCCCTAGTGCGCCTTACCTAGGACGAACTGAATAATACACCCGTGGGCATGAAATTAGCCAAAGTTCCCAATAACATCTCTAGCAACATCTCCAACAATTAGTTTAGTTAATCTTTGTTGTTCTATCACAAAATCCTAATCTCCAAGGGACAAACCCTCTGGGGTAGAAAGCGTAAGCCATCAAACATCTCATTTACCATCTTTTTCTTGGATATATAATTGATCCAATGATCCAATATAACATCATGTGTAGTCATCAACTTCGTCTTCACTTCTCTCTTGTGCTATGTTTTCAAGTGCTATAGATATATAACCAAAGTCATAATTTCCTTGAGATTATTCTCTTCTAGTACAAACGTAACCCTCACCTTTCATCATAAGAAATTTGAGGCACCATGCAATCTGTCTCACACTTACGGCTAGTTCTACAAACTCCCTAATCTATAAATTAGGTTTTATTCCTTATGATAGATTGATTGATATTACTTTCTCCATCCAATCTGTCCTCACACCTGAGGTTGTCTGCACAGAATCCTAAATCTAAAAATTAGTTTGAATTCCTCTGGTTGTTATTCCTTTCTCCCTACGTCGCAAATCCCTAAGAATCACAATCACATAAATAACTTTGATACCATGTGAAAATTGGATTGTGGAAATAAGTGGTTCAATTTTGATTTATTGTGTGTATTTTTTATAACCTCTTGACAACAAAATGGTTTTAAAATATGTTGCATATTTTTCAATTGATAAAGAGAATTTTCACCATTCTTCACGTATATTGCAAGTAATTTAATTTTATTTTCTCCCAATACTTATGAGTAGATAAGTATCTCCATTCCCTTTGTTATAGTTTTATATCATAGATGACGGAAATAAAACTCTATGCTCAATTATATTGATATATTTTCATGATGATATAAAAGTCCTATTAAGAGTATCAGGAAGACCAGTGCATCCATATTAGTCCACATCTTCTCTAATCTATTATATAACATGAAATCTAGAATCACCTCTTTATAGATACTCATTAAATACATGTAGTGAAATTTTCCCATTTTTCCTAAGATCATGAATTGCAATGTAGTAAAATTTTCTTATTTTTTCTAGCATCGTGAATTGCAATGTGGCACACAAGGTGTAGGCATTAAAAAATTGTTGATTCAAAATCTCATGCTACTGTACGAGTCTACTTAAGATTGTTTGTTGTAATCTCAAGTTGGATAACCATTTAGATGCTTATATATAAGAAATCAAAGATCTTGGATATATAAATTAGTTTTAACTAGTTTAGATATTCATACCTCTCTAGATCCTCCAAATCTAAAATTGTCTAGGTGTAGGCTATTGCAAGCTTATGGATGAACGGGATTTTTCAAATCCCTTGACCTAAGAAAATCAAATATATTTTGAACTATTGAATTCTCCAATATGTTTAGATCAGCCAAGCTTATCCCATAATAATATTTGGAGGTAGCCTATGTCTCCTGTAGAAATCACTGGGCCTCAATGATCCATTCAATAAATCCTAATGAGAAAAACATGTGCATAAAATATTCTTCATATAAAATTGAAACATTATTTATCTCTATCATTTATTTTTGAATCCAACATTTATTAGAGAATTATGAAATTTAATGTTGGGACTGCCCAAGAATCTGGAATACAGCAAGAGTCGAGTTTACAGCAAAGAAACCGTCTGACTTATTTTTGTGATTTCAAAACAATGCATGTCCTAGTAATGCCGAAGGTAAAACAAAAAAATCATTTGGAATGAGATATGTCATTTCTATACTCCACATTTTCTAATGTGACTAAAACATAAAGTGAAATAGATGGTTGTTCCAAATTTATTTGTAGATGAGATCCAAACATTCTAATATTCATGCTTATTGTGTAATGGCTATCCTACCAATAGGATACTAAGAGCATCAATAATCACTTTCATTTAAAAAAACATAGCTTGTCTGCTTTGTTTTACCCTTGTCATTGTGTGTTAATATGTCCTGCAAAATGAAACAATATTTCAATGTTATTGTTGCTCCACATTAACATTAACAATGCTTTATTGCAATTCTTTGTTTCAAGACACACATTTGGAAAAAGAAATAAAGTGAACCACCTAAATTTTTTGAAATTTTAGACTCTGTAGCATTTAGAAAGATAGCTACCACAACACAAGACACTAACACATAAAAATATGTGCGTGCTTCATTCATGAAAATGACATCTTCCGTTGGGGAGAAGTACTCTGCCTTTGTCTTTGAAACCTTCCAAGCAGAGGGTGACTATTAGGTTATTTTTTCTTCAATTTGTTGTATTGAAGGCCATTAGAAAAGACAAAAAGTAGAGTATCCTTACAATAATTAGGTGGTACTTACGAGCTGGAAAAGAAAATCATGTGATAGTCCTTGAAAAAGATACAATTTTTCAACAATAGGAAAAAACAAAATGTTTGCAATTACGACAAATATGGCCTTTGGAATATCATTTAATGTTTGTTCTTACTGCAATCCCTTTGTCCTGAATTTCAGGCATATATGTGCTAATATTTGATGTTGCAATTGCAGTGGCAATTAATTCCTAAAAGCAAATCTTGAAGCTATCTGAATTGTGTCACTCTACAATCAAAATGAAATTTTAATACTCATCTAACGTAGCATTTATGCATTGAAAAGAGAGTATATGTAGGTATAACTTTCCCATACACAAATCTATTAAAAATATATTCCTTACAAATTTCATGCTTTGACTTGTGCCATATACAATTAAATTTTTCATGTTTCCTATCAAGCATGTAGTCAAACCCAAAGTAACTAACATGTAGAGGATATCAAATATCATTTCTCTCATATTTTTAGCATGCAGGCCTCCATATCCAATAGTGGTTAGAATGGTAATGGAAAAATAGATTGCAATAATATAGCAAATCCAAAGGATTTGTTTCATAAAATGTTGAATGCAACACCAATCCATGTCCTACTTGGATCATGATATGTAGTATCAAGTGTATATGAAAGGCATCCCGCACAGTGAACTTCAAAAAAGTGTTACCTGCATAGTTGAGAAAATACGGTTTCAAATTCATTATGTTGGTCAATACTATTTGAAATTAAATATTGTCTTCCACTAAATTCAAGCAAAATGAAATTGGTGGTGTTAACACACACAAACAAGCTTAAAACATCATGTCCATAAATATTTGATTCAGATATTCTTCTATAGTTTTGATAAAATAGTACTTACCCGCCTTAAATGCTAGAGGTGTAGCATATTAAGGGCATTGAACCGTAACCCAAGTTTCCCTTTGAATATTAGACTAGCTACCTAAAAGGGTATTGTTGAATAGACATCAAATATGAACCATGTGAAAATATACTTGTGTCACTAACGACGATGATGCGATAGTTCTTTATGGAGATTTCTATTTACTATAGGTTTCAAGAGAATTCCATGAAAGAATGCCACTAATCATCTACTACATGGTCATGTGCACATTCAATTAGTTGGATCATAATTGTATGAAAGGAAGCCCCAATTTGTAAGGTATTGATTAGCCTATGGAGAGAGATATCATCAAAAGAATAAGAGGAAAAATGGCTTATTAATCTGTTCTAATTGTTTGAGCTAGGGGAAGGTGAAGTAGCAGACATGGTATAGCCTAAGAAAAATGGATCCAATCCAAACCAACCACACTATTGTTAGGATATTCCAACACATAGGAAATAGTTAAGTATAACTTAGTCTAGGATAGAGTTAGGTAAAGTGTGTTTCTTTACTATGTACTTTTGTAACTTACAATCTGACGGTCACGATATGTAGGGATCTGATGGTTCATTCTCTCCTCGGTATTATCGACACTTGATCCATGGCTTAACACCCGATTGGTCCATGATCTCTATTTAAAGAGCATGGAGGGTCATTTGTAGGTTAACTGTTCATGAGAGAATCTTATGTAAATTTTCATTCTTTTATTAATAAATTGCATGAAGTGGCCACATTGGCTCAGGTCGTGGACTGTTTCCTTCTTTGAGGGTTTTAACAAGGTCAAAAATACTGGTGTATTCATCTGTGATCTATTTGTGAGCGGTGTCCTTTGGTGTTCTTTCTGAGGAACTTACACTGTAAATTCCTACATGGTTTCAGAGCTATTTGAGGGCCGCGTCCGTTGGTGATCCAAATCTGAAGCCGGTAGAACTGCATCTGACTGTCGTTTCCTAGATCTGTTATTTCTGACTACTTTCGGGCCGAGAGGACTACTCTGTTGTGTTAGGAGCATCTGTTCTAGTGAGGAACCCCTTTCTTTTGACGCGAAAAGGTTTCTGGTAGCCCTAGCTACGTCATTTTTAAGATCTGAAGGTATACATTGTTTATTTGCAGTTTCTAGTTATTTTCTCTCTGTTTATTATTTCGGTTTATTTAACTTCTTTTTTTATTACCGGATTTATACCTTTCATTTCTGCATATGCTCTTTTCCCTATGACTCTGTGCAATCTAGGTAAATCAGAAACAGAGAGGAAGGATTTTTCTCATGTGTATGCTCTTTTTTGCTGCGCCTTAGTGTGATCTCAAAAAATCAGAAACATTGAGGAAAATATTTTCGTGTAAAGCTAACCTTAATCCATAAGTTTTTTTGTTTTGTATGCCCATGTTGGGTTTTGTGCTTTTTGTTTTGTAGGGAAAAATAGCTTTCTCAAGCAAGCACGTAACCCAAAGCTCCAATGACCGAAAAAAACAAAGCCCCCCCCCCCCTCTCTCTCTCTCAAACTTTTTGTTTAGCTCACTTGGTTCAAACCTAATTTATGAGAGTAGAGGTCTTGAGTTCAAGTCTCCTTTTTGTTGGAAAGGGGGCGTTTTTTTTTCATTTCCGCACATTCCCGCACTTCGTTGGTGCCTTCATCAACGTTTCTTCAAAAAGCCATAACTTCTTCATCCAGAAGTCGTTTTCAGAGCCATTTTTTTTAACCAGCCTAATTTTTCGAGATCCTTTCATTGGAAGACTTATTTTTAGCATATACAGATTCAATTCTTGTTAAAATGGAAATTCCATGCCAAGTTATTCTTGATAGCACCAACTACTTCTAATGGTGGTCCTACATTGTGGATTTACTTAAAAGTAAAGGTATTTACAGAATAACCTCATGCCAAAAAACCAAACCGAAAAATGAAGATAAGGTAGCTAAATGGGAAAATAGGCAAGATCAAGCACGTGGGTTGATAGGGATGTTTATTTCTCTAGATCTTATATTCCATATTGCAGAACTTAATACTCCTGATAAAGCAATGGAGCAGCTTACTAAAGTTTTTGGAATAAAAAATGAACTTAGAGCCTATTAGCTTGAAAATGAGTTGCTTACATTGGACCCCAATAATTTTTCTTGCATTGAAGATTTTTTGTCCAAGTTCAAGACCCTTAGACTTCTCTTGGAAGGTGTTAAGGTTAAGAAAGAAGATAGTAACCTTATCTATTCCATTCTTACTAAGTCGGGACCAGCATACTCTATGTTTGTTTCCACCTTCCATTCTACAAGAGAAGCCTTCATTTTTCAATGACAAGACTACAAGCCCCCTTCCTTTGATGCTTTTTGTGATTCTTTAATAAGAGAACAAGAAAAACTCTTACACCTTGGTCTTCTTAATCTTGGAAACTCTTCCAAGAAAGCGTTAACCGCCCAACAGTAACCAAACTCAAAGAATCCTAAGAAGTCATATCCTAAAAGGAATGGTCCTAAACCAAACAACGGTCCTAAGCAATTTCAGCCTCAAAATGAAAAATCATTTCACTAGAATGATAAGGCAAATAAAAGCAAAGGCAAGAAGACTGATAGACATTGCCACTTTTGTAATCGAGATGGCCACTTAGAATCTAAATGCTTTAAGAAGATGGAAGCCTTGGAAGCAGCAATGAAGAAGCATAACATCCATTTGGAGCACTCTTCAAATTCATCTTCAGGAATGGCACTTTCTGCATGTGGTTGTCAAGCATCTCGGTCTGGCTATGCACTAAATGTATCTTCTTCCTCTCATTCTCATGAGTGGCTCATTGATTCTGGAGCTTCTTATCACATGGCCAAAAACAAAGCCATGTTTTCTTCTTTAAATGATTGTAACACCAAAAATATATATGTTGGTGATGATAGATCTCTTAGTGTTGTAGGGACTGGAACTGTTCATATAGACAATGGTCAATTTAATGATGTATTATGTGTTCCAACCTTATCCTGCAACCTTCTATCTGTATATCAGATAACTCATTCAGGTGAAGGTAAAATCGTTGAATTTTCACCTCACGATGTTGTAATTAAGGACCTAAGAGATCCTAGATAGATTTTAGCTACTCGCATTGCTGATGATTCTATAAGGTTGTATAAGTTTCACAACTTTGGGTCATCAAATCTTCCCTCGGTATTTGTTGCTCATAATGATGAAGTGAGCAAACTTTTGCATGAGCGATTTGGTCACTTAAAATATTTCTCCCTTCAAAATCTATGTAAAGAAAATATGGTGACAGGTCTTCCTATGGTATATTGCAGAGACGGTGTTTGTTCCTTATGTGTACTCGGAAAACATCATCAGGACTTTTTGAAAAATGTGCCTCTTGGCACGCCTCAGCCCCTTTACAGCTTGTGCATAGTGATTTATGTGGTCCACTTCCAGTTGTTTCATTCTTTGGCTACAAGTATTTCTTAACTTTCATTGATTATTTCTCTAGACGCACTTGGGTATACTTCTTAAAAATCAAGAGTGAAGTATTTAACAAATTCTTGGCCTTTAAGGCCTTTGTTGAAAAACAATCTAGACATCAAATTCTTAAGCTAAGATCTGATAATGGCGGAGAATATGTTAAAAATGACTTCATCAACTTTTTCATCGAGAATGGAATTCAAATGCAACATATTGTTCCATATATTCCACAAAAAAATGGTGTAGCTGAAAGGAAGAATCTCACCTTAAAGGAAATGGCTAATTGTATGCTTCAACCTAAAGGACTTAGTCTTAATTATTGGGCAGAAGCAAGTAATTGTGCAAATTACATAATAAATCACACTCGTATTAAGGTTTTAAAGAATATAACTCCAGACGAAGCATGGAGCTCAATTAAACTATATGTGAGTCACTTTCGTGTTTTTGGAAGTGAATGTTGGGTTGTGTTATATTCTTTCCACGACTAACCTACGTAGTGAACCGGGGGGTTAGAGGGGGGGAGTGAAAAATGTATTTTTGTTGGATATTCTGAAGATGTCAAAGGATATAGACTTATTCCATTTAAGTCCAAAAATGTTATCATTAGAAGAGATGTAAAGTTTGATGAAAATATATTGGCGTACGAGCCTAGTTCGGTGAATGTGCCACCTCTCTCTATCTCTTCTACTTTTGAACATATTTCTTCTTCAGATGATGAAAGCGAGGATGACAATCCTCCCCCACCTTCAGCTCCTCCACTTCCAAAATGGGTTTGTGCTACTCGGGATGCAGCAGGTGATCTTGCTAGTGATCCTACAGATCAGCGCCGTACACGTTCTCAGTTCGATAGAGCCTCTTCTTTACTGGGTCAAGCCTCAGCGAATTATGATCCTGACACCTTTGCAGGAGCTTCAGGCCATCCAGATTGGGACGCAGCTATGAATGAAGAATATTGTTCATTATTGGCAAACGATACATGGGATCTTGTTCCTCTACCAAAGGGACGAAAACTTGTTAGATGCAAATGGGTTTACAGAGCCAAGTATGGACCAGATGGAAAAGTTGATAAATAGAAAGCTCGTCTTGTTGCTAAGGGTTTTTCACAAGTTGAAAGAATTGAATATATTGAAACCTTCTCCCCTGTTGTCAAAATGAACTCTATTCGCCTCGTTCTTTCCCTTGCTTCCTCTTTCAAATGGGAAGTCCATCATATGGATGTTAAATCTACCTTCTTGCGTGGGGACTTGCATGAATAAATCTATATGGAACAACCTACTGGCTTTATACAAACAAACTCCAACCTTGTATGTCGGCTTAAGAAATCCCTTTATGGTCTCAAGCAAGCTCCTTGGGCTTTGTATGCCAAAATGAATAGGTTTGTTTTAGAAACTTGCTTTTCTAGGTGTCATTCTGACAATACTATCTACACAAAGAAAGTGGGCAAGTCTCTTATCATTCTTGTTCTTTATGTTGATGATCTTATCCTTACTAGTAGTGATCCCAAACTTATAAACCATGTGAAGTCCAACCTTAAAAAGAAGTTTGAAATGACAAACTTAGGACACTTGCAATCCAAGGGAGATTTTTCCCTTTCCCAGTCCAAGTATGCCTATGAGCTTCTATGCCATTTTCACATGGAAGACTGTAAGCCAGCCCCTACTCCCTTTCAGTCTGGAGGCAAAATTTCAGTCACTTGTACTTCCCCTGAAGTTGATGCTACCTTATACTTTCAACTTGCAAGAAAAATTTTCTATCTGACCCATACTCGTCCTGATATTTCCTTTGCTATTGGCCTTATTGCTTCATTTATGCAAAACCCACATGAAAGTCATTGGAAAGCAGCTAAAAGAATACTTCATTATGTTCGAGGTATAG
>APFE030346202.1:127822-159967 GCA_000404065.3 Pinus taeda | reverse complement strand
GTTTAATATGCAGGATAGTAAACCGGTGAAGGTCCCTATTCCTGTAGGTGTGAGGTTATCTGCTGACCAGTGTCCCAAGACACAAGAAGAGGAAGAGGACATGTCCCGTGTTCCATATGCAAGTGCAGTCGGTAGCTTGATGTATGCAATGGTCTGTACTAGACCAGACATTGCACATGCAGTGGGAGTATTGAGCAGGTTTATGTCAAAACCAGGGAAGGAGAACTGGACAGCAGTGAAGCGGGTTTTCAGGTATTTGCGTGGCACTAGTGATTATGGTTTGTGCTACCAAGGAAGACCAGGATTGGACAGAGTGTTGGATATCCGTGGCTTTGTTGATGCAAACTCGGCTGGAGATCTGGATCAGAGAAGATCTACAAGTGGGTATGTGTTTAACCTATTTGGAGGTGCAGTCAGTTGGATGAGTAAGAAACAATCTGTAGTGGCACTATCAACTACAGAGGCAAATTACATGACAGCCACTCATGCAAGCAAAGAAGCAGTTTGGTTGCAGAGATTGTGTTCAAGTATGGGGTTAGTAAAAGGAGCTATAAGGATAGACTGTGATAGCCAAAGTACAATTTTCTTGGCAAAGAACCCTGCATATCATTCAAAGAAAAAGCACATTGATGTTCAGTATCACTTTGTGAGGGATATGATAGAAGACAAAAGGGTGTTGCCAGTAAAGGTGGACACTTTGAAGAATACTATAGATGCATTGACAAAATCTGTGAGCTCTGAGAAGTTCTCGTGGTGTAGAGAAAACAATGGGCATTGCAGGGCTGGATAAATGACTAAGCTCTCTTGTGACCCCCTATGGAAAGGAAACAACAGGTGGGAGAATGTTGGGTTGTGTTATATTCTTTCCACAACTAGCCCACGTAGTTAACCGAGGGGTTGGAAGGGGGGCAGAGCCCCCCCTTCGTTGCGCCAATTGCGTAGCAGGGGGAGTCACAGGGAGTTTGAGGGGTGCAGTTAGCCCCACTCTATGGAGTCCGGGGCAGCGCCCCAGAAAATTTTGTTTTTGGATCCTATATTAGGTTGGGCGGACCTACCTATGGTTTTGTGCATGATTTTTCGCACATGGTTTTGGATGCGATGGTTTTCGGTCCATGGTTTTGGAAGCGATGATTTTCGGTCCATGGTATTGGATACTTCGACATGTATTAATATGTATTGTAACATTCAAAGGAAAATAATGAAATATTAAGCAGGTAGTCCTGGTTTTGGGATCTAGGGGAAAATCTATGTGTATATGTGTTTTATGTGTTATGCTCTCGCATTGTTTATTTTCTATGTTTTAGAATTCGTATACAGGTAATTTCTGTACGAGGTTAAAACCTACATGAAGGTGTTCATACCCATTACTACTCAAACTAGCAAGGGTCCTAGGAAGGGATCCTATATAACAACTACTACTAGGTCAAGTAACAACAATGGAGCAATAGCCCATTGTCACCTCAGCTAAAGCTCCCTGCTCTTTACAGAATTTCACCAATGGGAGGAGTCCCGGTATGAGAGAAATCACAAGAATAGAAGGATCAATAATAGGATATGAGGTGAATCCTGTTACCGCTCAAACTAGCAAGGGGTCCTAGAGGGGCGCTTCCTAGGTCAAGAGCCACAATGAAGCTAAGCCCACTATCACCACAGCTAAAGCTTCCTACTCTTTATGGACTTTCATCGATGGGAGGGGACCCAATATATAAAGGATCTCTTATAAAGGACAGATCAACTAAGATGGGTGTGAAGTGATCTTGGGGCCCCTCTCTTAGGGGAGGGTCAAGAATGGGACTTGTTTACTTCTTAAGCAAGGTACAAAGCTTTTTATGAGAAGGGGATGAAGATTTAAGGGCTAGGTTGAAGGAGTGTGAATTGAAAAGGAGCTTCCAAAACCCTAAAATCCTTGTTGAACTTGGTTTCCCAAGTGGTTTTTGAAGAGTTAACTTTTCAAAGGTATGGCACCAATTGGACCAAGGTTAGGTCAAGAGGAAGGAGTTTAGCAACCAAAGATAGACTTAACCTAAACAAGGAGGACAAGGGGACCAAAAAACTAATTTTCAGTTGAAGGTGCAAAATCATCCCTATGAGGAACTAGCCTAGGGAAACTTAGAGAAAAAACCAATATCGACGCTAGGCCTTGGGATATCTTACAACCACACCACTGGAATTTCCTCAAATTTGCTAGAGACGAAATTGCTAAAAAGAAAGCTCATCAAGGAGAATGGTTGACTTGGTCTTGGAAGGGTCTATGTCAACGATCTTAGGTCTTGGAATTCGTTAACTGAAGTTCTATAAGAAGAGAAGAATTCTTGTGGGTTTTCCTCTCAAGTGGAGAGGTTTTGGCCCTGGTTGATCGCCTACATCTTGTATCCTCTTGTCTTACTGTTCTTTATGGTTTGGTAGTTGTTTGATGAAAAGAACACTAAATATAATCAAGTGAAAGAAGAAGCTAATTTAGTTAAGTAAAAATACATCACAAACAGTTATCCGAGTAAGAGAAATTACCTAATCTAGCTTCCCTAGATTTCTCAGCAGAACCTTGGACATGTGCTTCTTCTCGGACTTACCAAACTTTCCTTTCTTCATCTCCTTAACTCAGGTTAGAAAGGCTTGAGATTGCTCATCTAATCCAATTTCATCTTTTACTTTGACCCTTGATTATTCCAATATGCACTAAACCCACAACTCATCAAAGGGATTTGAATCCTTCTTGGAGTAGATGCTTGTTGCAAAGTTACTCCATTCTGGAGGCAATGCACTTAGTACACAGATGGTTACTTCAGAATCAATAATTGGTTCACCAAGTCCTTGCAGATGGTCTCTTAGTTAAGAGACTCTCATGAGAAAGGATGTCACATCCTCATCCTTTGATTTCTTCATTCTATATAACTTGTTCCACAAAGACATCTTTTGTCCTATTGTAATTACAGAGTAGAAATTCACTAACTTCTCGTACATAGCCTTGGAAGTTTTCAAGTTTGCAACAAATGTAACCAGAGAATCCTTAATTGATTCAACTATGATCCTTTGAGCCCTTACTTCCCCTTTCTTGTACATTGCTAGTTCTTGTTTCTTGTCCTTGCCTAGTTCAATGATTTCCCCAGTAACATATTCCATTATTTCTTGTTCAATGTGTTGATTTCTGGTAGCATCGGATGTGCTCTAAGTCTCAAATTTTGCAAGGAGACTTAGACACATGCATTCTCCAATACCCAGAAATCGTTTTGGGAAATTCCACCCGTAGACAGTTTTAGTAAAATAATTAATTATTTGTAATGGGACCCTAAGTCTAAACTTCGGAAATTAAAATAATTAATGGGTATTAATCTAAATTGTGAGTGTAACTTCTAGAAGAAGACAAGGATCAAGCCAAAATGATCTAACCCATTGATTAGAAGTTAATCTGAGTCGTTGGTTATCCAACAGAAAGATATAAAAGGAACCTTGAAGGGCACTTGGAAAACACACAGAGGGGAGATCAAAAGTTCGATTTTCTGAAGCAGGGCAACTACCAAAGAGATTTTCGATAGTGATCTTTTGCAAAGAGGGGCAGAGATAGTATCTGGTGAAGGTTTTTTTCTTGGGCCAGAGAGTACAAGACAAACAGGACAAAATGATGTCCAGAGAAAGGTTGACGTTGGCCTATGCAGTGTTGATGCAAAGGCAGCGCAAAGCCTAGAGGGAGATCGAATTTCCTGCTGAGGGAATCAAGTTTTAGAAGCCAAGAGTCGGGGTGTGAGACCAAGAGGTTGGAAATCGAAGTTTCTGGGTAGCAGAGGATCAGAAGGAAGAGCAGTGCAGTCCCTAGTAGAGGTGATGCGTGTTGACACAGTGTTGCGCAGAGATTGAGCAAAAGGGACACAGAGGCTCTTTCCAGCGAGATCAAGGTCAAATTCTTCTAGTGACAAGGTGAGAACATCTCACTGCTTGTTTTGTCTAGTTTTCTCCCAAGAAGGCCTTCAGAGACAGCTAGATGCTCTCGCAGCTTTTGTGACCGGAGGCATCTAACCGTGAACTTGGGTAAAACCAAAGTGATTATCTTCAATTGAGTCAAGAAAACCTCAAACTTCCACTTCCTATTTAAAGGAGAAGAGATCGATATTGTCAGCACCTATACATATTTGGGAGTTCAGTTTTCAGGGCCTCACTTCACCCTGCGGCCAGCCCTTCAGCCTCAAATCAACAAAGGGTATGGCTCCCTAGCCCTTCTAGAGAGGCAGTGTTTCCGGCACCATTTCCAGGACATCTCGTCCAAAATGAGCATCATGGACACTTTGATTCGCCCCACAGTGCTTTACGACTCAGAGATTTGCGTCCCTCTCTCTTAGAGTCAGATTGGGCCTCAGCGGAGCGAGTCCAGACCCTCCTTTTGTGTCGTCTCATTAGGTGCATGCAGACATTTCCTCATAACATCATTCTAGCAGAGTTCGGGGCTCAACCTTTCCGCCTAGAGGTGATATTCAGGTTAGTGTCGCTCCTGCATAGGCTCCGAGGCCTGGCAGACACGAGGAAGGGTCGTGATAGATACCCATATTTAGCATATTGCTCCTCGGAGAACATCGCTCGTATGCAGACAGGTCGATCCAAATGTTGGTATACCAGTGTGACAGAGCTTCTAGAGGCTTCAGGAATCCAGATTGACCATCTCCCTCCTTTTCAGTACTCTCTGAATGCTCCAAGCCACCTCCTTCCCAATCAGCAAGAGCTGAATAAAATAATTAAGGAGGATATTTATAAACGATACATTCAGACATGGACCAATCCTCCCAATGGGTTGCGTCCAAAAATGGCCTTCTACGCGGAGCATTGCCTGGAGATCAGGGATGGGCTCATCATTATACCCCAGTACACGTTCCAACATTGGATGCATGCCCTTAGAATCCCACTCGGGCAGCTCAGAGTTGGGTCTCACAGACTCCGAGTGGAGACAGATCACCACATCGATAGGGTAGATAGGATTTGCCAGTTCTGTCACTTACAGGAGATAGAGACAGAGACAGACTTCATCTTCGGATGCCCTGCTTACTACGAGATTCGAGGTCGTTTCCATTGTCTCTTCAGGTCTTCTCAGACTTTTACCAACTTCCTCAGATATGTTGATCAAAGATGCCTTGCACTTTATCTCCAGGAGGCCTTCAGATTTCGGTCCCGTTTTCTTCAGCCCCCCACCAAATCGGACACCACGCAGAAGATCACAGACTTCTTTAGGGCGCTACCATCAGCGCGGGGCACCAAAAGAACCATTGACTGACCCACAGATGCTGAGACCAGATCAGTGCAGTCCCGGGGGGGCTGACCCACTCAATGTTGCACGAAGCAAGGACGTTTTTTGGAAGCGGGGACGTAGAAGCGTCATTTTCCAAAAATCTAGGAAGCGAAGCATCTGCTATATATATATATTAATATAATATATATATATATATATATATATAAGATATATATATATATATTATATATATATATATATATATATATATATATTTGCATTTATACTCAAAACAAACATCCCAAATACCAAATTAGTTGTAGAAGACATGAAAACATGCATATTTTTGCATAAATCAAGATAGATATAACATCCATTGTACATTAATGATTAATTATTCGAGCATCAACCATTTAGATGCATCAACCATCTAGAATCTAGATTCTTCTCCTCTTGTCTAGCCTTTGCCTCTACCTCGATTGTCTAGGGATATTAGTCAACATTGCCCAATTTTGATCAAACTACCTAATTCAAGACTTAAAATATGGTAGAAAAAGCTTAACATGCTTGATCGATGATTTTGACTTGATTGAAAGGTAATTTTTTGCTAAGGGCGTGCCGCGTGACAAAGGAGTTCAACAATTAACACCACCAACACTAGGGTACATATAGGGCTTGGTGCTCTTGATTAAATGCTAATCGCATACCTTCATACTTGATATAATCTAATGAAATGCCACAATCCCATTGATCCTGAATTCCTGAAAACTGTTAAGTCTGCTGAATTTTGAAGAGGATGTGAAATTCTATTTTCTCCATATGAGGGAGCATCTGCTATATTTATATTTTTTTTATATTTTTTTTGCCTTCGCATTCCTCACTCTAACCCAAGGTGGACCCATGGGAATCGTACGGGAAGCGTACGCTTTGCCCTCCGAAGCGCCACGCTTTGTACGCCCGAAGCACCGTACAAAGCGCGCTTCGAAGCCACGCTTCAGAAAATTCCAGGAAGCAGCGAAATCAAGCGGAAGCACACTTCCGAATTTCGAGTGCGTGCTTTCGAGGAAGCTTCCTAGACGCATCTGCACGGGACGCGCTTCGGGGCTTGGAACCGGCGCAGGGGGGGGGGCGCTTCCTGCAGCATTGGACCCACAGCCACTAGACTGCACCAGTGCTCTAAGATTGGGTCCACCCCTAGGAGGCGCCCTAGAACCTCCAGGCGATAGCAACGACAACCCAATATGCCCACAGGACAGTAGACTTTGACAAGCTTCACTCAGTTTTCTTCTCTCGACCTCGGATGTTAGGAGTAGGAACTGTGCAGGAGACTCCTTCCCTTCTTCATTGCTCCTTCTTCTTCTTCTCCTTCGCTGCTTCATCGCCATGCTTTGTTTCGAACCCGAGAGCTTCTAGCTTCTACATTTACATTTACTTAGATTATAGATGTATTTTCTACTTTTTAAAAGAAATGTTAAAGGGGACCGTTTGGTCCATCGGCTTGGCATGATGTAATCATTGTAACCGACAGTCCCGTTGATCTATTATGGTCATTTGTTGGACATTAATAAAATTATCTTATCTTATCTTATCTTATCTATATTGAATAGCCAGTTGGGGATCCAACGAATTGTACTCGGAAATTACTACTACTTAATAATAAACCCTCAGTTGTTGCACCGGTTTTCCCGCATTGGGTTTTTCCAGGGACATTTGTCCAAAAATAACTATGTAGATGTGTTGTATCTCTTTCCTGTCCAGTTTCTTGTTTCCGTTTATAATTTAAATGGTGTAGGCTGCAGTGTATTCGTTTCAGTGTTTACCATAGGACACATTAAATAATTTGCTTCAGTAATTAACAAATAGGAGAAACGTAATCAATTGCTGCAGTAGAAATTTGGGCATCCAAATTTTTACATGGTATCAGAGCTGCAGGTGAAACAAGAAGAGCAGAGCCGGAAGACCCAGCGCTGAAAGAAGAAGGGAATTTGAAATTCTTGTAGAGGCAGAAATTGAATCAAAGGGATTGCGTAGTTCAGGCCAAGAGGGCTAGATTTTCGTGGTAAATCTCTCTCTGAGTGAGTCGACAGAGAGGTACGATTTCCAGATCGAAATCTGTCAGCGGCAAAGGGAGCAGCGCAACAAAAGCTTCAGCGAAGAGGGATTTTCTGGTGGAATGCAATATCTTTTGCAGGCATGTTAAAATTGGCAACTAGGGCCAAACTCCATGTGCGTCACCTTATTTATGGCAGCGGATATTTTTCTTGGATTCATCTCATCGAGAGGTGTAGGATTGATCTAATGATCATCCGATTCCAACATGTATACATGGAGATATGAATTTATTTGTATTTCTTGACAATTTGTCAAGGTCGGCCAGCGAGCAAAACAGTGTTTTACACCCCCAGCTTATCCTCAATGTGGCATATAAAAGGAGGAGACCTAGTGGCAGTATTCCCATCATCTCATCATCTCATTCTTCTCTCTCCTAGTTTGATTGGGTATGCGTAGGAGGAGCAGGTCACTCACACGTGGGAAGAAGTAAGGACACAGGTCTGATCTACGACAACATTGACTTGGGTTGACCGTGGAGTAGCAGGGCTAAGTTTTGACTGCGTTGACCAGCAAGGAGGTATCTTTGACTGCGGATTAGTGTGGGGAGTCTCTTCCAAGCAAGCCACAGTTCTGGATAGCAAGCATTGACCTGTTTTGACCATACATTTGACCAGTGTTGACTGTTGAGGGTTGACCGTAGACCTGCACATGCATCGACTGCTATTTGACCATCATTCTTGGACTGTTTTGGGCGGCCTATCATTGTTGTTGGAGGCCGAGTTGACTGAGGTTGACTTGAGGTCATTTCTAACCTATTTGACCAGCTTTGACTTTGTTGGTTAGGGTTTTATTATTGCTGTCATAAAATCACAGATTTGTGTAACTGTACTATCTCTCTCTCTATTAAATCATTGAAGAATGAAGAATTGATCAAGGGTTTCCTTGCATTGGGGTTTGTCCCTCGCTGGTGCCACATCTTGTGTCTCTTGTCTTGGCTTGTCTTCTACTGTTTACATTTATGTTCTATCTGCATTTTACTATCATGTTGATGTAATTGCAATTCTAGAAATTGATATTGGGCTAGTAAGAAAATTTGAAGTAAATTGCTCTTAGGCATAGAACATACCATAATTTAACAAGGCAATTGCCTGGCAAAAAGATGTCAAAGGGAAGAGAAAGACACGAGGGAGGAAATTCTTCCTCAAAGGACTTCCAACCAAGGAGTCTGAATTCTCACTAGCTGAGCAGCAACGAAGAGGGGCAGATCTACAAGCTCCAATAGGGAGTGCGTAGGCCAATCTAGTGTTGTGCAGAGGAGAGAGGAGGCTATTCAATTTTTTCGATTGGCAGAGATGGAAGCCAATGGACTGAGAGATCGGGATACGTTGGATGGGGCATCCAACTATGTGAACTGGAAGGCAAGGATGGCATGCCTTCTGGATGAGAATTTTCTCAAAGTCTACGTCATCAACGTGGTAGTTGAGCCCGCGGATCCAGATCCACTCAAGAAGTACAAGGGAGAAATGACAAAGACAAAAAGAATGATCCTCGACAGAGTGAAGGATCATATATTCTGTCACATCGCTGGCAGAAACACTGCCAAGGAGATGTGGGATGCATTGTCGACACTGTATCAAGGATCTTCCAAGCAACGAAATATGTACTTGGAGCAGGAGATGAGATCTACGCAGATGCAGATGGGGGAACGCATTGATCCGTTCCTTGCAAAGCTTCAGGAGACCTTAGATAAATTGGCAGCTGTGGGGTCAACACCTCAAGGTTCTGAGATGGCAAGACTAGCCCAAACTTCAGTATCTAAAGAGTGGCAAGTCTTTGTCCAAAGCATCGTAAGCAGGGCGACTTTGCCAAACTAGGATGAGACGTCGGCATCTCTTTAGCAAGAGGAGCTGAGGAGGGGCTTGGTCAAGTGTAAACTTGATGGAAGCAACGACAGTGGATTGAAGCCCAAGGAGGACGAAGAGAATGCAACCCTCGCATCCAAGGGGCAGCAAGAGCAACGGAAGAAGAAGAAAGATGTTTCGAAGATCAAATCCTTTAGGTGTGGGGAACTTGGTCACTACACAACATAGTGTCCTCTCAGAAAGAAGGACAAAGATGAGAAGCATGATCCGAAAGTTGCAGCCACGAAGATCGAGGAGGATGAGTTTGCCATGATAGTCGAGATACCTCTAAGAGGGAGATGGGTTGATTTAGAGTTGTAGTTCGAAAGAGCTACAAATGGGCCGGATCCTTCAGGAACCAACCTCTTGGATCAATTCCTTGCCCAGATCAGAAGTAGTAGGATGGACCAGTGTCAGTTGGTGCAGAGGAGTGTCGGAGTGATAGCTGCAAAGGCTAGTAGCGCCAGACACTGAGCAGCGCAGAGCAGAGTTGGCAACAATGTAGATGGCATAGAGTAGAGGTCAGCAGCAGCGCATAGTCTTCAGAGGGTCAACGTAGAGACTAGCAACAGTCAGGCTCCAGCAACGAGATACATCATACAGAACACCATTTCAGTAATTTGGGATGCTTTTCTGTTGTTGATGCAGTAGCAGCAACAGTTGGAGAAGGTTGCAGTGCAGATGCAGTTGGTAGTGGCAGTGCCAGCAACAACATGGATGCAGAATTGAGAGGGAATTGCAGTACAAATGCAGTGTTGGCAGTGGCAGGGTCAGCAACAGTACAGATGCAACATTTGTGCAGTAGTTGGTGGACAGGATGTCAAACATCAACAATGCAGAAGGAGATGTTACAGAACAGAGTGATGCTTCAGCAGGTTGCATTGCTAGAGCACATTCCTCTCTAAGAGGGAGTGTTGATTTCTGGTAGCATCAGATGTGCTCTAAGTCTCAAATTTTGCGAGGAGGCTTAGACACATGCATTCTCCAATACCCAGAAACCATTTTGGGAAATTCCACCAGGAGACGGTTTTATTAAAATAATTAATTATTTTTAATGGGACCCTAAGTCTAAACTTAGGAAAATAAAATAATTAATGGCTATTGATCTAAATTGTGGGTGTTGTTGACCCTTCCACCTACACCTACCTACAAATCAGTGAGAAAAGTATTCAACCCCACAAGGTGTGGTTGGTGGCAAGGAACTCAGAGAAGGGACTATCACACTAATCTCGACTCTCTCTGTTTGAGCTATCTCCTAGGTTAGCTAAGGGGGGTGGTCCCAAATGAAAATTTAATTTAAAAAGGATGTGAGTTTCTAGGAGAATTGTTAGAGTTAAATAGATTATCTCTTTAAGATTTATAAGCAAAAAATTGATATGAGCAATAACCATCATAAGATAATCATGAATTACATAAACAACCAGTGCCTTCCAAGTATTTGCTCTTTAAGAAATGAAATTGTATTTTGCTTAAAATGAAGTGAAATGCTTTCAAATGGAAAGCCAAAATAGCTATGTTGCATGGGTTCACGAA
Source organism: Pinus taeda (assembly GCA_000404065.3). NCBI lineage: Eukaryota > Viridiplantae > Streptophyta > Pinopsida > Pinales > Pinaceae > Pinus > Pinus taeda. The sequence continues at coordinate 149,272 of APFE030346202.1, read as the reverse complement.
CCCTGGGGTGGGGTTCTCAAACCCGTCCCAAGTTCTCGTCCCCATGTACCAAATTTGAGTACGGGTTCTTCTAAAAAGAACCCATAAGAACCAGGGTCTTCAATGAAGAACTAGGTTCCCCATTAAAAAAGTTTGGGTTCTTTTATCTTGATAGGTACGGAGAACCCTAATGATGGGTACTTGGAACCCCAAAATCGGGTTCTTTAGGGTTCTTTGGGGTTCATTTTAGTTTTCATTTTTATAATTTTAATTAATTTAATGGGTTTCCCCTAATATTCCAGGTAGCTAGTTCTTCATCTTGCGAGAGGAATTGGAGTATTTATGTCTTTATCCATTCAGTAAAGAGAAAAAGGTTGGGCTCAAAGAAGGCAGAGAACTTAGTGTACATTCACGGCACACTTCATCTCATATCTCGAAAAGACCATAGGTACAAGGAGGGTCCTTTCAAGAGATGGGACCAATACATAGATGATGCTATGTGTGTGGACGAGGACATACAACCAGATGGCCTAATTGAGCTACCTCTAGTTGCTATGGATGAGCAGGTGCCTCAAGATGAGAGAGTGATTCCTACATGGAGAGCATGCTAACTAAAGATCTGAGTGATGTTGATGACATGGCTTGAGGAAGCCATAGTTCACTATTAGCTATTTTTCTTTTAGTATTTTAAAATTTCTTAGTTCTTGTTTAGAGATGCCTTAAGGCAAATTTTGAATGTAGTATGACAATGGACATATATCATGATTCTTATTAATATGTAAACTCCAATTTGCACTTGATATCAAACTAGAAATTTTGAAATTTCATTGTGAATGTTAAATGTTCAATGATGTGCATGTTTAAATATATAAAGTTTAAATCATATATATTTTAGTTTTCTTGTTTAAAATTGAAAAATATACAAATTCATATATATTATAATTTATAATATAATATATTATATATATATATAAAAAATTATAATATACCTCGGACGAACCCACGGACCCTGTTTCAAAAAATAACGTACCCATCCCCGAACCCACGTTTCCTGGCAACATTGCAAAATAACCCGAAAAAGTGAAACACTAAATTGTTAGCACAAGATATTATAAATGCTTTCAAGATGAATAAGTCTACAAATCAAAGCATGGAAACTATCTTGCTCAAAAGGATACAAAAATAACTCAAATGTTAGACCAAGATGACAACAAAGTATGTTACAAAAATAATCTACAAGAGGCTAAGCCAAAGAGTATGAGCAAGCTCTCCTCTTTGACTAGCCTTGACTTAGCTCTTTGAAATAGTCAGATATTGATAAATGGAACACGACACGTAAAAAATAATTTTTTCCAAGTTTGATATTTTGAATTTGAAAGAATCTCTGCAAGACACAAATAAGATATAGATGAGACTTTGGAATTCAAAACATGCGGGTTCTCTTGGAATATTTTTCAAAGATGGGTTGATTCCTCTGAGAATTTCCCCTCATGCTTGAAAAGCTTGACCAAATAATGATTCATTTACAAAACTTCACCACAAATCATTAAATCGACATGAAATTAAATAAGTGCAGTGGAAAGAATTCCTAGAAATACATTTATTATCCACTAGAAGATTTCTTTTCCTAAAGAAAATAATTAATTCTTATGCTAATATGAGATAGTTGCATACTAACATAGCTTGAAACAAGCATGAAAAAATAATGACATGAGGAAATAAATAGAAACATAACAAGAAGTCAAAAATTTACCACACATTCAAGGAAAAGAACACCATCACATTTTACCCCAAACACTGTTGTATTATATTGCAAGTAGTGAATACAATCTCGCAGAGTCTCCTCAAGCACAATAGCTCATATTACATGATACAATATGAAAGCCCATGTCTCTATTATATAGAGAGTTGGGAGCAAATCTCAATGAAGTATGACAATGACAAATGGCATTGGAGCCAATTCCACTTGCCCAAATTTAATTTTTACACATGGCATTGGAGCTCCATTCAACAAATTCGAATTTCTCTTTGGGATTGTTACCTCATGCCACTTGTTTAATCACTTAAAATGTTGACCCTACCGCCTACACCTACCTACAAGTCAGTGATAAAAGTCATCAACCCCACAAGGTATGGTTGGTGGCAAAAAACTCGGAGAAGGGGTTGTCACACTAAATCCCTTCTCTCTCCGTTTAAGTTATCTCCTAGGTTAGCTAAAAGGGGTTGTCCCTAATAAAAAGTTAAGTTAAAAAGAGATGTGAGTTTCTAGGAGAATTGTTAGAGTTAAATAGATTATTTCTTTAAGATTTATATGCAAAAAACTGATATGAGCAATAACCATCATAAGATAAGCGTGAAATACATAAACAACCAGTGCCTTCCAAGTATTTGCTCTTTAAGAAATGAAATTGTATTTTGCTTAAAACAAAAGTAGAATGCTTCAAAAATTGAAAGCAAAGCAATCCTAAAATGGAGACAAAGATGACATTAAAGAGTCAAAATGATAATCTACAATTAGTGTACAAGAACTAGATCAAGACATGCAAGTAGAACTCCATACTTGTCTAGTTAAAAAAATTCTCTAGGTAGCAAATAAAATCCTTGAAAGCACAAGATATTGATTAAGAAAAATATTTAATTTAAATTTATGTGATCTTAGTAGGCTAGAGGAAAGGAAACTCTCTCTTTCAAAAATCGTTTGATGAGAACTTTGACACAAACCGATTGGGTCCTTCTATTCCTGATCTAAGGAGTTAGTTTGTCTATTGGAGAGCTACCTCACGCCCAAGTAAAGCCTTCAACCAAATCTAAAGATCTCTATACACTTGGAAAAAGATGTGAACAATCACAAGGGATTAGATTATACAATGGAGGAGAAGGTTAGAGATTTCACCAAAAAACTTCTAGTGCTCCTCTTCCTAAAGTATTTCTCTAACCCAAAAACCATACAAGATAGCTTGCATATGTTAATCGAAAAAAATGGAAAAATGATAACTAGCATAATCCAACATACATGTAGAATGTAAAGCACAACAATTGAAATAGCATCATCTCAAGAAATGGAAGGAGAACACCAACACAATTGTACCCCAAAGTCTCTTTTATTATATGAAAATGAATACAAAATCCAGCAGAGTCTTCGCAAGCCCAATAGCTCATTCTATAATACAATATGAGAGCCCATGGCTCTATTATATAGAGAGTTGGGAGCAAATACCAATGAAGAATGACAATGACAAATGGAATTTGAGTCTATCCCAATGTAGAAGTGATTAAACAAGTGGCATGAGGTGATAATCCCAAACAGAAATTCGAATTTGTTGAATGGAACTCCAATGCCAAGTGTACAAATCGATTTCTGGCAAGTGGAAATCATTTTCTTCTTCCCTTATGTGTCAAATTTGAATTTTATGATAGAATGACAAGTGTATACGAGTGGTAACTCATATGGGATCAATTTCCCACAAAAATCTCCACCAAGTATTCTCTCAAATCCTCTCAAATGTGCATTAACTCCACAAATTCGAAGTTTCAACTAATCAGTTTTCTCATTTAATGCCAGAAATTCGATTTTATTTGAGCACATGTCCTTTCCTTGATTTTAGGAGTCCATATCACCTTGGGACTTCACTTTAACTCCCCCATAATTTTCCACCTCATTTCTACAACATTTAGCATGTGTGGATATTTATTTTTCTCCATTTATTTAATTTTTGGCTAAATTAATTGCTAGATTTCCCATTAAACTTAGAAAAAGTGAGTTTTGAGGGTTCAAAACTTCAAAACACATTTTTGACCCCTCAAAGTGTGTCATAGTAGAAAGTTGAAGGTGAGAGGTAAAATTCCATAACTCATACCCCATACAACTTCTCTAGACATCACTTATTACATTACAAATACAATTTTATTAGCAATTTCCGCAGTGCGGAAAATCTAAAAATTTTAAAAATGACTACCTAAACCTAATCAAATTCCACGAAATTTTTTATGTGATCTAGTATGGTAATATACATCGACTCTAAACAGTAATATGTATTAGGAGTTCAACCTTCAAACCGTCACCCCGGCTTTGGGATAAAAAAAGAATGAACAAACCCAGAAAATTATCTGCCTCTGAAAAAGAAGGGATAATTAACCAGATAAAAAAAACACGCCAAGGTGTACTCATTTGTTGATTTAGTCCCAACATCCTAGGCCTGTTATAGACTCAAAAACTCATCATTACTAGTATCACTTATTACAATTCCTTATAGGGTGTGGAATCTTGGTACAAGAAAGATGACGAGAAGATAGAAGTAGAGTTAAAAAAACTTTGTTGATTGATGATATATGATGGTACAACTGTCCTCTGGATCATCCTTGGGCGTGGAGTCTTCATATAATCATCAGGTGCCACTCTAGTGGTCAACAGGTGTAACTTCTAGAAGAAGCCGAGGATCAAGCCAAAATGATATAAGCCATTGATCAGAAGTTAACCTGAGTTGTTGGTTGTCCAACAGAAAGATATAAGAAGCTTGAGGGACACATGGAAAACACACAAAGGGGGGAGATTAGAAGTTCGATTTTCTGAAGCAGAGCAGCTATCGTAGAGATTTTCAATAGTGATCTTTTCCAGAGAGGGGCAGGGATAGTATCTGGTGAGGAGTCTTTTTCCTGGGCCAGAGAGTAAAAGGCAGAGAGGACAAAACGACATCCAGAGAAACGCTGACATTGGCCTACACAGTGCTGACACAGTGGCAGCACAGAGCCTAGAGGGAGACCGAATTTCCTGCTGAGGAAATCGAGTTTCAGAAGCCGGGAGTCATGGTGTAAGACCGAGAGGCTGGAAATCAAAGTTTCTGGGTAGCAGAGGATCAGAAGTTAGAACAGCAAAGTCCCCAGTAGAGGTGACGTAGACACCACGTAGGGTTGACGCAGTTTTGCACGGAGGTTGACGCAAAAGGGACGCAGAGCCTCTTTCCAGCGAGATTAGGGTCAAATTCTTCCATTGACAAGGTGAGAGCATCTCACTACTTGTTCTATCTAGTTTTTCTATATATCAGATAGTGTTAATTTTAGGTATGTTCTATGCTGAGAGCAATTTACTTCAATTTTTCACATTAACTCAATATCAATTCCAGATTAGCAATCACATTTAGCATGATAGTAAAATGCAGATAGAACATAAACATAAATCGCAAAAATAAGCCAAGACAAGAGGACACAAGATGTGGCCCCAGCTAGGGACAAACCCCAATGTGGGGAAACCCTTGATCAATTCTTCTTATATGTTCTTCAATAGTTCAGCAAAGAGAGAGATAGTATGTATACATCAGAAGTCAACATTTTGACTTGTCATAATAAGAGCAGGGATCTTATCTAATAAGATGACACATGAGGTAGCTCATCTGAACACAGGTGATTCCATCACCTTGTTGTACCTATCATTGCGTTGCACCATCATACCATGTCCATCATCACTGTATTGCACCATGTTGCACCATCACTGAGTTGTACCTCATCATATTGTACCCAACACGTTGCTCTTCATCATCATGTTGAACTATGGATCATTGTATTGTGCACTATGCTGCACCTATTCACTGTTGTACCCATCACTATGCACTATGTTGCACCCATCATACACATGCTACACTTCAATACATTCATGTTGTTGTACCCTATTACTATGTTGTCCCATCATATCATATTGCTGCACCCTATCACTATGTTGTCCCATCATATCATATTGTTGCACCATCCCATCACTGTTGTACCCAACACCAACAAGCTATTGCAATATTGAGTTGTTGCTATACATCCATGCCCATCATCATGTTGTACCATAGTGTTGCACCATGCTTCAGCAATAAACCATGTTGCTGCAATATACCATGTCGTTGCATCCACCAAATCCTGCTGCACCTCTTTGCATTATCCAACACCTTATTATGTTGCAGCATTCATCATCATGTTGTCTTCAAAATTTACTTTCATCAAACCATGAAAGAGTACAGACATATATATATATATATACATATACACGTACATACATAATATATATATAATATATATAATATATTATATTATATATATATATATATAATTGATATATAATGCAATAAGGCAGATCCATATACTGTCCTCGTCTAAATTCTTTCCTCCGAGAGATCATCTTGTTGCGGCTAGGTGTCTTCAAATTGTTGTAGATAACTCTTCAGAATAGTAATATAGGATTGTTGTAGATAACTAGGACAGCGAATAGCCTTCCTTTTGACAGCGTCTTAAGATCTCTTATTAGACTTGCTTTCAACGTTAGATAGGTTGTATATATGTCTCCTCTTTCTGTTAATAAATCTTCTCACAAGCTTGCAGCTAGGGCACATTAATAGTAGATTTAGGGTCTCATAGATCAGCGTCATAGGGTCTCTTAGACCTGCATTTAGGACTTCACCATAACTGCGTTTAGGGCAGCTTCATCTTGAACAAAGTTTAGGGCAGCATCATTGTGGACAGTGTTTAGGGCAGCGTCATTATGGACAGCGTTTAGGGCAGATTTATTGTGGACAGCGTTTAGGGCAGCTTCATTTTGAACAACGTTTTAGGGCATCATCTCCATTAGGGCAGCATTGTCTTCTTAGGATCTCTCCTCCCACCAAAACCCAAGACAAGTGGAGAGGAAGAGATCACAAGAAGTGTGTGTACAAATGACCTTCAAGGCACCTCTATTTATACTAAAACGTTGAGCACAAGTGGGGGCAGTTTGGTTGTTGGCCGACCTTGATGAATTGTCCCATCACACAAATAAATTCATATCTCCATGAATACTTATCGAAATTGGATGATCTTTAGATCAATCCTACACCTCTCGATGAGAGGGAGCCAAGAAAAATATCAATTGCCATAAATAAGATGAGCCACATGGAGTTTGGCCCTAGTTGCCAATTTTAACACTCCCTCTCAACTAGGGAGAACTCCATCCGCTGATCCATCTGCCAGACTGTATTGTCTCTACCATCAATACCCTGCACTGCTCTGCTGAGCTCTGCTCTACTCTGCTAAGCTCTTCTTTGCTGAACCATGAAGAAGAAGAATTGATCGAGAATGTCTCATACCATTCTCTACTAACCCAAAGTCAGTTCCATATGAAGAGAATGTGTCATACCACTCTTATTAATCCCATATTAGTTCCAAAAGAGAGTGATTTATGTCACTCTTACTTACCTGAAGTCAGTTTCATTAATCCCAGATCAATATCAAAAGAGAGTGTCTCAAACCACTCATACTGATCCCAGATCAATGGAGGTCATCCTAGTATAGGGAGTACGATAGATACAACAATGCACCCATCGATAGTACTACTATGGTCCCTAACCCCATTTCCCTGGTCATTGGCCAAATGAGAGGTACTTCCCATGAGTCCCAGATTGCATGGGTAGGATGCCTCAACAGGAGAACCATTCATCCTGTCCCTAAGTCGCCTCGGGATATCACAGGGAAGGCTAAGGCATTCACCCTGTACACAGCGCACCATTAGGGGACGGTGAATCGCCCTATGGTCGCGTGTTGCTCCAGTAGTACCCCAAACCCCCCGAAGCTCCCAGAGCTCAATGCATGCAACATGCAGGACCCTTAGAAGAAGACCACTCAAAGACTCCAAGCCGTTCAAGAAAGTCACAGATTTGACCTTTCCCGGGGCTTTGACAAAATGTTTGCGACCATACATCAATCTCAATGCGATAAAGCCTCCTCGCTCATCGACATACCATATCCCAGATAAGGTAGTATCTAATGTCTATATACTGGAGCAATCATAGAATACAGGATTCCTCAACAATTGAATACCCCCCTGGTTGACACAGAAGATCACGGTGGTACCCATCATGTGTACAAACAGCTCATTGAAGAGCTTCCGCAACCAAGCAGCTTCACACGAAGTCATACTCGTAGCTATGTATTCGGTCTCAGCGGTGCTTATAACAACCGACTTTTGCTTCCTGCTCATCTAGGATATCGAAGTAGAACTCAAAAAGAACCAGCACTCAAAAGTTCTCTAGTGATCCTCTACATTGTCTGCCCAGTCAGCATTCGAATAATCATGTAGCTTCACATTTCCGGCAGTGTATCTCAATCCATGAGAGATTGTGACCTAAAGATATCTCAGAAGATTCTTGGCACCAATCTGGTGAGTCTCAACCATATATGAGCTCATCATGCTAACTGCAAAACATATGTCCGGACAGAATTTCACCAAGAACATCAATGCGAATGAGTTTGTGAAACTCAGAGACATTTCCCAAATCTGGTCCGACGTCACTACCATATAGCTTCTAAAAGTTAAGATCTGAGAGGTAGTCAAGGGCCTGCAGTTTACCATTCCAGATCCAGAATCCAACTCCCTCTTACTTCTGCAAATGAGAGGATCTACACCTGTCAGAAACAGGTCATCCTCAGAAGGTGTCGGTATGAGAGGTCTATCATCCACAACCTTCAAGCAAAGATTTGGATCGGCTTCACTCCTAGTGAATCTCAGCTTCATCAGACAGCTATCAATCCTCTCATACTAAGCCCGAGATGTTTTGCTATAGAGGGCTTTCTTCCACCTGCATACATGAGATTCCCAACCATGAATCTCAAACCCCTCGAGTTGTTCTTGTGGACCTGCTACATGAGGGGAATGGTTCCCTTGTAAGATTTTCCTTCAGTACATCTCACACATGTACCTTCATGCTCTTTTTGAATTCAGGCATCCCAGTCCCCATCTGACTCACATTGGGTAGGGTCTTATAATAAGTAGACTTCCAGTGCTATAGACTCATCTGTCAATTGACATGATCCCCAATGGACCATCCTGCAACTTGATACAGATTGCCAACCCTGAACCCATGAGTAAAAGCATCTTTGAAAATTTTATTTTCAAACACGTACCTTTCCATTGATGAATGCCACCTTGAAACCTTTGACTTCCATTGCCGAAATGGACACCAGGTTCTTCTTGCGATCAGGAACATAAAAGAGATTTTATAAATGAATAGAGTTACCCTCATTCAATTGAGGGGTGACATTCCCTACACCCCTTCCGGGATAGGTGGCATCGACTCCAAGTATAATCCCACGATTGTTTCCATCTCTACCAAATTAGAGAGAGCACCCTTCTATCTGTTGAAGTGATTTGAAGCACTACAATCAATAAGCCAAATTCCCAAAGAGTCTGAAGGAGAGGGCCAATACAAGATAACACTTCTTTATCTTATCAAAAACAACATTTGATTCTTCATACCTGGGGTTCCTTGCTTTCCCTGAAGAGTCAATCGTTTCCTTGATGACCTACATTACCTATCATTCCTCCAATCATTGAAGATGTCCCTGGAATGATTGTTATCTTCATCAAGAGATGTGTCCCTGCCATTCGGACACTCCTTCGCATAATGGTTGAACTTATTACAAACAAGGCATCTATCTTTCTTTCCACCCTTAGATCCAAACTTCCCATTGAAGTGATCTTTAGGTGGGCCATCAGAAGCTTCTGCTACACCATCCTGATAATATTCTCTGCTTCAACTTCACCCTTGCCAAATTTGAAGAGGGATGAGGAATCCATTGATCCTTTTTTCCTTTCCCAATTGTCTTCAATGATTGCTCTTTCACTCTTGCTTGGGTTTTGTCTTCACCTCAGCTCTGATACCATGTTAATTTTAGGTATGTTCTATGTTGAGAGCAATTTACTTCAATTTTTCACATTAACTCAATATCAATTCCAGATTAGAAAACACATTTAGCATGATAGTAAAATGCAGATAGAACATAAACATAAATCGCAGAAGATAAGCCAAGACAAGAGGACACAAAATGTGGCGCCAGCCAAGGACAAACCCCAATGTGGGTAAACCCTTGATTAATTCTTCATATATGTTCTTCAATAGTTCAACAGAGATAGAGAGATAGTATGTATACATCAGAAATCAACATTTTGACTTGTCGTAATAAGAGCAGAGATCTTCTCTAATAAGATGACACATGAGGTAGCTGATCTGAACACAGGGGATTCCATCACCTTCTTGTACCTATCACTCTGTTGCACCATGCTGCACCATCATACCATGTCCATAATCACTGTGTTGCACCATCATTGAGTTGTACCTCATCATGTGGTACCCAACATGTTGCTCTTCATCATCATGTTGCACTATGCATCACTATACTATGCACTATGTTGCACCTATTCACTGTTGTACCCATCATTGTGCACTACGTTGCACCCATCATACACATGTTGCACTTCAATACATTCATGTTGTTGTACCCTATTACTATGATGTCCCATCATATCATATTGTTGCACCTTATCACTATGTTGTCCCATCATATCATATTGTTGCACCATTCCATCATTGTTGTACCCAACACCAACAAGATGTTGCAATATCGAGCTGTTGCTATACATCCATGCCCATCATCATGTTGTACCATAGTGTTGCAGCAATAAACCATGTCATGTTGCACCTCTTTACATTAAGCAGCACCTTATTATGTTGCAGCATTGATCATCATGTTGTCTTCAAACTTTACTTTCATCAAACCATGAAAGAGTACAGACATATATATATATATAAAGCGAACAAAGTTCCTTCTACAAATTAATTACTCCAAAAGACTTGGAATATGAAGTTATCCATGAGGATACAAATATTATATTAAATATATGAATAAGAATGAATGATAATGAATTTACAAATGAGAACGAGAGGCTTGCTTATTTATCAAGCAAGTGTCTTTTCATGAAGAGTCATGTCTCATTTAGACATGCCTCTTCAACCTAATTACTAGTTAACTAATCGTTATTTACGATTATTATTGTTTACATTATTTTACATTATTTGTATATATTTTATTCGTTACATTGCCTCCTTCCTCAAAAAGCTTTGTCCTCAAAGCTTGTCGATGAAAAAGGCTTGATCTCTATTTCGGCTTCGAAAGTCTTTCTGTCTCGAAATAGTCATCCTTGTCGATACAAGTTGATAAGATCTTCTACGTAACAAACAAAATTGTCGCACTAAGAAGGGATCAGACCATCGCAGATTAATCTTCTGTATAGTATTCTGATCACTGGAATTTTGTAACGACTTGTTAGCATAGGACTGGATTGAGGTTACATCACTATTATCTGGAACATCAATTTGTTGTTTCTGGTCTGAATGGTACCGATAAGTAGCATGGTTGATTGGTCTACTCTCGTGATTCAGATGTCGATATGGAGTTTTTAGATTTTCTTCTGGCGAAGATGTTGTTGAATTGGTTATGGAACATTCACTTGGGAAGTCCATTGTCTAAACTGCAACATCTAAGTGTGTCGTTTCTTCAATTGACTTGTCTTCTTGAGTTGTCATATTCACCGAATCGGTATTCGTTCCCTTATTTTCAACTTGGACTGCTATGACAGGAGATTTTGATGCTTCTTCTTGAGTGAATTGTTCCAACTTATCTTTTAATGCTTTACTTATCCTCCTTAAGCTTCTTAATTTGAGTGAGTAGACTTTGATTATGGTTTTTCAGTCATAAAAGTTCTTTGAATTCTGATTTATCAACCTTATTTTCAGGGTTTTGAATTTTAAGATTTTCATCTTTTAGATCTTTGATTTGTTCTAATAGATTTTTATTAAGGTTCTTTAAACGCAAAGTTTCATCTTCTTGTTCTAAAAAGTGATTCTTGAGTTCTTTCTTTGTGACCTTAGTCTTCTTCACTTGCGCAAGTAATCTTTCGACGTGGTCCTTGAGACGAGAAATTTCTTCATCCTTTTCCATTATTTCTTTGTAATGTATATCCACAAGATTTTTATGTTCGTGTTCTAACACTTCCTTGCTTTGTTGAATTTTGGCTATTTTGTCATTCTCTTGATCTTTTAGCTACACTTTCTCGATACACTAGATAACATCATTTTGTGGAAGTGATGTTGGATGTAGAGAATGGAAGAAGGAATCCATTCTCTTTCTCTCCTCACCCTATCGCTCAATTATTGTAATTAATTGTTCTATATCTCTTACGATTGATTGTTTTTGTTCCTTACTCAGGGATTCCATATTTTTTCTTTTTCTTCACTTCTTTTAACTTTGTATGGAATTTTTTAGTTTTATTTTTTTTCCAATATTCTCCCTTAATGTGGATTGCTAAAAACTTGAATACCCTTTTATTAAAAAAAAAAAACTTTTTTATATTGTTGTCCTCTATATATGTATGTATTTCTTTATATTAAGACCCCTTTTCAAAATAACTTTATTATCTTATAATAATAATAGTTTCACTTCTTTTTTTAATAATAAATTGGTCCCTTTTTTTATATACTTAATTACTTCCTTGATAATTTTTAATGTCACCCCACTTAATAAATATAAAGGTCATGTCTTTTCATATGACACGGTCACGATGTTAAAATGCCATGGGCTATTACCATGGGTTGTTTTTAAAACCTCCGTTAAAATGTTCTCCACGTAAAAAGTAAAACGTATTCCTTTTGTTTTTTGTTTTTTTTTAACTTTTTAAAATACCATGGGTTGTTTTTAAAACCATGGGCTTCTCCATGTAAAAAGTTTTAAATATTCTTGGAAAGCTTCCCTCATATCTTTATTATGCACTTTTTTTCTTTTCTTTTCTTTTCTTTTTTTAATTTGATTTTTTTCTATATTTTTTTTAATCTCTTTTTTTTATGACTTTTATTTTTTTTAAATAATCTTTATTATTATTTTTGTTATATATATAGCCAAAGGCCTGGTAGCGAGACGGATAAACCCCAAATATTTAGCGAAACACTTGAACTACAACAGCAATAAATTTGACGAAGAGTCGATAGCCAAAGACTTGGATCGGAGAACGAGCTTTGTGCACCGGTTAACCAACCTAGAGGACCGAACTGCTCTGATACCAAATGAAGCGAACAAAGTTCCTTCTACAGATTAATTACTTCAAAAGACTTAGAATATGAAGTTATCCATGAGGATAGAAATTATTAAATATATGAATATGAATGATAATGAATTTACAAATGAGAATGAGAGGCTTGCTTATATATTAGGCAAGTGTCTCTTTATGAAGAGTCATGTCTCATTTAGACATGCCTCTTCAACCTAATTACTAGTTAACTAATCATTATTTACAATTATTATTGTTTACATTATTTTACATTATTTATAGATATTTTATTCGTTACAATATATATATATATATAACTGATATACATTGCAAGAAGGCAGATCCATACACTGTCCTCCTCTGAAGTCTTTCCTCCGAGAGATCATCTTGCTGCGGCTAGGTGTCTTCAGATTGTTGTAGATAACTCTTCAGAACAGTGATATAGGATTGTTGTAGATAACTCTTCAGAACAGTGATATAGGATTGTTGTAGATAACTAGGGCAGCGAATAGCCTTCCTTTTGGTTATTAGACCTGCTTTCAGCGAGATAAGTTGTATATATGTCTCCTCTTTCTATTAATAAATCTTCTCACAAGCCTGCGGCTAGGGCACATTGACAGCAAATTTAGGGTCTCATAGATCAGCGTCATAGGGCCTCTTAGACCTGCATTTAGGACTTCACCATAACTGCGTTTAGGGCAGCTTCATCATGAACAACGTTTAGGGCAGCATCATTGTGGACAGCGTTTAGGGAAGCTTCATTATGGACATCGTTTAGGGAAGATTTATTGTGGACAGCATTTAGGGCAGCTTCATTTTGAGCATCGTTTTAGGGCATCATTGTTTTCTTAGGATCTCTCCTCCCACCAAAACCCAAGACAAGTGGAGAGGAAGAGATCACAAGAAGTGTGTGTACAAATGACCTTCAAGGCACCTCTATTTATACTAAAACGTTGAGCACAAGTGGGGGCAGTTTGGTTGTTGGCCGACCTTGACGAATTATCCCATCACACAAATAAATTCATACTCCATGAATACTTATCGGAATCGGATGATCTTTAGATCAATCCTACACCTCTCGATGAGAGGAATCCAAGAAAGATATCAGCCGCCATAAATAAGATGACTCACATGGAGTTTGGCCCTAGTTGCCAATTTTAACAGTTAACCAATTGGGCATCCAATGAAATGTACTCAGAAATTACCACTGCTTAATACTAAACCCTCGGCTACTGCACCGGTTTTCCTGCATTGGGTTTTGCTGGGGACATTTGTCCAAAAATAACTGTGTAGATGTTTTGTATCTCTTTCCTGTTCAATTTCTTGTTTTCGTTTATAATTTAAATGGTGTAGGCTGCAGTGTATTCATTTTCAGTGTTTACTGTAGGAAACAGTAAATAATGTGCTTCAGTAATTAACAAATAGGAGAAACGTAATCAGTTGCTGCAGTTGAAATTTGGACATCCAAATTTTCACACTGAGTATCAAGTCAATTCTTTTCTTCCACGCTAGATAGTTTGATGTCCCAACGAGCTTATTTCTCTCCTTACAGAAAGAACCCATATGATTCGAAGATTCAGACATGATGTAATAATATGATACTTGAGATCAAGATTCCCTTTGATGATGTCTTCAACCTTCTTGATGCCTTCAAGATCCTTGAAGATTCTTCAACAATGTCTTTGAAAGATGTTTCTTGAGATTCTTTCAACAACAACTTCCAAGATCCTTGAAGCCTTCTTTGAAGATGCTTTCGACATAGATCTTATTAGAATAATACTATTTAGTGTTTAATGCTCATTCTTATTAGTTGTTGCTATTTTTATCCTCTTAGCAGTTTCTTAGATGAAACTGGTTGTTTCTATTTCCTAATAGAAACTTGATGTTTCTATTACTATAAATATCTTTGTATTACTTATTGAGCTTCATTTTTCTTATGTAATTTAATTTCATTCATTGATTATGGTATCAGAGCACAGGTATCTTTCGAAATAATTTTTCATTGCTTGAACAAATTTGTGGCTCATTTCGAAATTGCTATTGGAATCTGAAATTTTTTTTGGGGCATCAATTGTTTTTGGACGTCGTTGTGATGAAACTGGCTGTTTCTATTTCCTAATAGAAACTTCATGTTTCTATTACTGTAAATATCTCTGTATTACTTATTGAGCTTCATTTTGCTCATGTAATTTAATTTCATTCATTGATTAGCTCTTCTTTCAAGAGAGATCAACACCCTTCTTGTACTTTTCTTTTGATGTAGTCTTGATCTTCTTCAGTAGAAGACTCTGGATTGTGAATATGTCCCATGGAAATTTTTTTCACAACTCTTCTCAGTCTAAAGATAAGTACCAAAGCCATGCTGGTATGTTTTTCCGTTATGCTCAAAAATGAATTAAACCATTTTGTTTTGATTATGCAGCCACTTATCTTTAGTGTAATACCTAGTCACCCTTTACATCTCCTTTCATTCATTTTCATAGATTGCATTACTGTCAGATTACTATAGGTCAGATTTCAGTACCTTTTTTATTTTATTAGAATTGAGGCATGTGTTTGAGGGCTTGTTAAGCTGCTAAAGTTGTCTATGTAATCTCTGAGGCGTTAAAACTAAAAGAGTGGTACCGAAGTTAAAATTTTGTGAAACCAACATTTTAAGAAAGTTTACAGGCATCAACGAAGATAAATAACCCCTGCAAAAATTTACAAGATTGAAACCTGGAATGATATAATCCAGTTATCTTCCTGTATATTTGTTTTGAATAGAAAGAGACTTCATTTTAGAGTGCAATGTAAAAAATGGGAACTTTCTTTTCTCATTCTTAAATAGCACGGTTGTCTTACTTAGCCATGAACATGGACTAGTACTTCTAATTTTCCTATTAGAAGACCAAATCCAAATGCTCACCCCACCAACATCAGGTCCACCACGTTTGGCACCAATAGCATCAATTTCATCAATGAATATAATGGAAGGTGCATACTCCCTTGCACGAGAAAAAAGATCCCTAACACGAGCTGCGGCCACGCCAACAAACATCTGGAAAGAAAACAACAAAATCATGAATAATATCATATGGACAAATTAGAAAGCAAAAAATCTGAGCAATCTACTTACAGTAAAATACTCTGCAAATCTAGTTATCCATCTGCAAAATCTTAAACATGAAACTTCTAAATGTAGATATGTCAATCAACCCTAGCAGATCTCAGGTTAAAATTAAATGCCCTGTACAGTTTTAAGGAAATTTCGTGTAAACAGAGAAGCAGTATAGTGTAGTGATATGCATGCCATAGACGTATGAACAATGATCTGTTCACAGATGCAATAGTGTACTGATGTTATTGGTATAGTGTTTTATTAGTATTAATAGGTTTCAACGTAAAAATAAAGTAGAATATTAAGATTGACACAACACCAAAATGAAATCAAAATTATGACCACTTGCAAAGTCATTCACACAAACACTAAAACCAAAGCCTTATAAGGTGACAAACAATTTTGAAATGATATACTGAGGCATATCTGCTAAAACTTGAACAGTATCAACAAAACTCAATGAACGTATATTGTCTCCCATCTTTCTCTGTCCCAGGACTAGATGTAGAACTATGAGATCTCAAAGTCACTCTTTGACCTCTTAAATCAGATATGGAGGTGGACATAGAAGAAATTTGTCAATGGAGCTGTGGTTCAGTAGTGAAAACAGTGGCATATTAGGCCACCCACCAACATTCAATTTCCGCCAAGTCATAAGCAATTTGGATGAATGTATTCCCTCTATGACTTTGACATAATAGCACCCCCTGCTGCGAAAGTTTAGCCCAATCAGAGTGCTTGTATTAATGGTTTGCCCCTCAAGGACCATTTGGCCCATGCAAGCAGGCTGCTTCTGGTACCCAACCTGTTTGGGCTAGTTGTAATTTGTAATACTTTTTGTTATAATTGTTACGAAAAGGAGTACAATAGTAATGAAAACGTTAGTATGGAAGGGTTGTCCCGAAGATGATGGATGATGAAAGAAAGGGATTTGTTCCATGTAGCCTTTTATAGCGCATAACTTGTGGAAGGAATCGCCATACAATCCTGATTTATAACTGATTTCTGATTTCTAATGTCTCAGTCAAAGAAGTGGGACCCTTTCAATGAATTTCTTTTGCAAGTTGACATCCATTCTTCGTTTTCTCCATCAGCTAAAATTCTTAGGAATCACAGTCGGTTTCACAGAAAAACAGAAAAAAGACAATTTATTCCTTGAAAAATATACATTTGCACATTCCAGCTTTTAGTTTACAATGATCTAGTAACAAAATAAAGTCATATATTCAACAGTAAACAATCCCACTACACAAACATTGAAATGTATGCTGTGGAGAGGAATTCATGCATAGGATGGTAGCTTTAAATAGCTGATGTAAATAATTGTTCTTATAGTTACTGATATAAATAATTCAAAAGATTCCTATCAAGGAAAACACTTCGTCAGTGTAACTCTTCATTAATATCCTATGTAATATTCATTTAGTGTTGATCACTCCAATATTAATAAACCCTAGCTAATAGCATTAAATACTTTCCCTAGCTAATGTATGTCCATCAATTTATTTTTTCAATCATCTGCAACTTTCATCATTCATTGTAGCTCAAGGACCTTTTAGCTGCCTCAACATTGAATTCTTCATATGCCTAACAAATCAATTGCATCCAATATTTGGAAGATTTGATCAAGCAATGATTATTCAGAATTCTGGACAATAAAATGATCCATTCCAAACGAATATGGAAAAGTAATGTTTTCCCAATTCAATTCTATGCCAATCAATTTGGATGGAAATTAATAGAAGTGATAATCAAAGTTTATAAGATAAATTTTCAATATTGCAACCCTTCAATGACAGGATAAATGTATTGTAATTGTCATATCAATGTACAATAATAGGTCCTAGTACTATGTAGTCAATAAAGTGTCACAAGTTTAGAATGTTGCATCACATTAATAAAGAGGGTTGATAAATGTAACGAACAAAGTTCGTATACTCATGTCAAATAGTCCAAGATATTTGGAATACAGTAAAAGAATCCATTTTAGGAATAAAGAATATATTGTATACATGTATGAATGAAGAATATGTTGGTTACAAATGAGGGTCTTGCTTATATACTAGGCAAGGTGCCCCTTCACGAATAGTCATGTCTTTTGGGACATGTCACTTCAATAACTAATTATTATTTAATTAATCATTATTATGATATTGTTATTATTTATTTTATTTTAATGTATTATATTGATAACATTTCCTTCCTCTTTAGAAAAGCTTTGTCCACAAAGCTTATTGTTGACAAGGCATGTCATTTGTTTCTTTGTCTTGTAATCTATTCACATTTTTTGGAACTCTTCAAGTTGTCATCTTCGATCATAAAAGAAGATAGGATCCTCTGAGTGATAAACAAATTTGTCGAACTAAGAAGGGATCTGACCATCCTCAATTAATATTCTATATAATCTTGCAGTGACTGAATACTTTGGATGAATTGTTATCACAAGATTGGATTATTGTGACATCGATATCCTCGGGAACATAAGTCACTTGTTTCTAGTCTTGGTGATATGGATTTGTAGACTAGCTAAGAAGCCCGCTTTTATGATTTGGGTGTCAATAAGAAGTTCTTGTGATCTAATTTCCCTTTAACATGTTCGTGGTGATTTCTTAATTTATTTGAAGTATCTAATTTCCTCCATGCACGGAAGTTACTTGGCTAATTGTTGGATCTTCAGTTGAAAACATGAACAACACCATTCACCAAATTAAAATTCAATGGAATATATGAGAAACCATTCACACAAATATTTTTGGACAAATGTTCCTGGAAAAACCACAAGATGTAGAAAACCAGTTTTTAGGATGAGGGTCTAATTATTAATCTTCAACAAATCTACTAATGAGAAATTACATTTACTGCTTTCCTTACACTGGAAAATAGATCTTCATATCTGCTGATCAAATCAGCTAGGAAAACCCCACGACCTTCCTTTTGCAAATCGTACAACCCTCTCTTGGCCCACACGTGCTGCCTAGAAGAACTTAGCCCACTAGCAAATCGTACAACCCCTTCATGGCCTAGAGAAAATCTTAGCCCTCTCTACATAATAACTAGGTCAGTGAAACCTCCTTCTAAAACTCAAAAGCTAGAAGTATCTCAGATGAAGAATAAACCCCGGAAAATGTATTTTCAGAAACTGTCACTAAAACCCTCTTGGTTTCACACTGAAACCTCACCCAACTTGATATGCCCCAATGTTGTTGCCCATAATTTCCCTTTATAATCTCTCATTCACAAATGAACAGATAAGATAGAATTTATCTTGTCCCAATCGATGGCTAAGATCATCTTACAAACCTTCAAGAAGCTTCTAGAAGCAAATCAACCTTATCTCAACTAATCCCAATTCCTAGGTGAAATTTAGGAAAAATTACATGGGCTTGGAGGTAATTCATTTCTCTGCGTTCCTAGCCCTAATGACACCTCTTCAGGCTAGAACACCTGTCTGTGTTCCTAGCGCCAATGATACCACCTAAGGCTAGAACCCCTGTCTAAGCTAAATATTTAACACTTGCGCATAGTGAGGAAGTTGTTCTCCACAACACCCAACTTGTCCCAAATGAAAACAAACTTCCCTTTTATCAAGGACATCATTAGAATGTCTTCCACCTATTGATCTATAGGCATATATTGTAGTCGAACTAATCCACATTGTACACAATCACGAAAAAAATGGTATCGTGTGTCAATATGTTTTGACCGACCCTGAAATACTAGATTCTCAGATAGCTTGATGTAAATCTAATTGTCACGGTGAATGACGATTGACTCTATCCCCTAACCAAACATTGCCACTAGAAACTTCTGAAGCCATATTGGCCACAGATGTTGCCATGCTCATTGCCATTGTCATTGCCATGTACTCTGCTTCTACAAAGCTTAATGCAACAGACTTTTTCTTTATGTTGTACCAAGAGACAACCCCTGATCCCATGTTGAAGCAACACTTTCAAGTGCTTTTCCGATCTATTGATTTTCTATGAACAAGATAGACTAGAACAATTTTCAATCTGATAACTACTTCCAATGATACAATTTTTTCTTCTTTAGAGCATTCAAATCATCAAACAGTTATACTTAGAAAATTTCAACCATAAAAATTAGTACAACTGTGGAGATCACAATGAAACAATGAGACAAGAGACGGCAACAATTTTCCCTGCGAAAACCCCACCCCAAGGGGAAAAACCCAACAATCTTTCCTTATGAGAGAATGTCCAATTTAACTAATTGTTGAAGATTCTAAGTTTACTTAGTTAGAAACCCTCCATGCACTTTATCTGATTTATTCCTACCTACTTGTTATTTTTTCCTTAACAAGGTATTTACAATGTAAATATTGAAAATAAACACTAGTGCATGCTCAACATATTATAGATCAGCAACTAAAAGAAATAAGTACAAACACACCATATGACACCATTATTTTTGGACTAATGTCCTCGGAAAAACCCAATGCGGGGATACCGGTGCAGCAGTCTGAGGGTTTTCTTATTAAGCAATCTCAGAGTACAATCTAGGTAGATTGTACTGAAACTGGCCTACCCAACAGAGAATTTCCTTAGCAGTAATACCTCTCGGTTTCTGACAAATCTACTGGCTGAAACCCCGGATAATCCTTTCGACGGCTACTCAGCACCAATCTGCCCTAGAAACCCCAGCGTCTACCCAAACTGGACTGTGTCATCCTCTCCTATCCCAATGTTGGCACAGCGTCAACCTATCTTGGCCTGCGTCAGCTACGCTGGCCCCTCTGGTGCTCTGTGCAGCACTTAGCTGCCTCTGCGTGGCCCTGTGTGAGCACTAGCTACTCCTACGTCTCTCTCTCTGGCTGCTTTGCTGCTATGCCAACACTATCTCTACCTCTCTATCTCTCTGTACTCAATGCCCCTCAGTTGCTCTCCCAATCACTAATTCTATCTCTCTTAGCAAACCTCGCTCTAGAGAATAGAATGACTGATCGCTTTGTTGTATCCTCCAAGTGACCCTCAAGCCTCCACTTATACTTTTCCTGTTGACATCTCAACGGTCGAGATTAAGTCCGTAATCAACGGCTAAGATTAAATCTGGCTTGATCCATGTCTTTTGGACCACTCTCACACAGATTCACAATAATACACATTAATATTTTATTTTCCCTAAGTTTAGACTTAGGGACTCCAGTAAAAATATTAATTATTTTAATATATCATGATCTATGTAGAATCTGCCCAAACCCTTTCTAGGTATTAGACATCTCATGTGCCCCAACCTCTCCACCAAATTTCATGGCTAGAGCACATCCGATGCTACCCCAAATCAACACTCCCTCTTAGCGAGGACTATGCTCTAGCAATACTCCTAACTGAGTATTACTCTGATCATCCGACATCGGTACCTATGTTGATGCTAGGCCTTTCTGCCCAACATCCTCTACACTGTTGCATCCTGTACTGTTGCCCATGGTTCTACCACTGCCACTGCTGCATCTACATGACAGCTCCAT
>APFE030346202.1:106532-118274 GCA_000404065.3 Pinus taeda | reverse complement strand
AAGAAGGAATTTTTTTGGGATGGCCTTAAATCAGATATTCAAAAGTTTGTGATGGAATGTTTGGTTTTCCAACAAAATAAAGTTGAAACAATTAAGACCCTGGGTTTATTACAACCTTTATCCATTCCGAGCCAATGTTGGGAGGAGATTTCAATGGATTTTGTCACAGGTTTACCCAAGTCTGAGGGAAAGAGTGTCATCATGGTGGTAGTTGACAAACTTACCAAGTATGCACACTTTTGTGCATTATCACATTAATTTAAAGCAAGTACAGTTTCTAGTACATTTATGGAAACATTTCAAAAGCTACTTGGAAACCCAAAGATTATTGTAAGTGATAGAGATCCCATTTTCACTGGAAATTTTTGGACAGAATTATTTTCTTGTCTTGGTACTCAGTTAGCTCATAGCTCATCTTATCATCCTCAATCTGATGGGAAAACTGAGATAGTAAACAAATGTTTATAAGGATATCTTTTTTGCTTTGTATATGATAAACAAACAAAATGGGCCAAATGGTTTCCTCTGGCTGAATGGTGGTATAACACTTCCTTCCATACAGCAACAAAAATGACTCCATTTATGGCACTTTATGGATATCAGCCACCATCCATCACATCATATTTAAGAGAAAATTCTAAGGTTCAAGCAGTGGAACATCACATCGAACATCAACAACAATTCCTCCAACACTTAAAGGATAACCTCGTGTTGGCACAAAATAGAATGAACCAACAGGCAGTTCAACATTGCAGCGAAAGAAGTTTTGATGTAGGTGATTGGGTATTCCTACAGCTACAACCATATAAACAAATAGCCCTCAAGCAAGCTAAGAAGGATAATAAATTATCACCAAATTATTATAGTCTGTACAAGGTATTGCAAAAGATTGGTACTATGGCATACAAATTGGAGCTTCCTGCAGTGTCTCAAGTGCACCCAATTTTCCATGTTTCATGTTTAAAGAAGGTTATAGGTGAAAAGCTCACAATTCAAACAATCTTGCTAGAACTTGATGAGGAAGGAAAAATTATATTGGAACCAGAAGCAGTCACAGAAACAAGAACTCGACAACTACAAAATCGATCAATTTCAGAGTATCTCATCAAGTGGAAAAACTTATTTGCTGAAGAATCCACATGGGAGGATGAGAATTTTATATAGAAGCCTATAAAACTACTTAAGCATTGAGGACAACACTTTTTTGAAGGAGAGGGGCATGTTAGGTCCATATAATACTAGTGATTACCCCATTACTATTGTAGTTGTATCCCTTATTAATATTGTTGAGCCCCTATTGTCCCCATATTTTTATTACTGTGCCCCATAGAATTCCTCTATTGTTATTTTTGTGGCTTTATAATATTATTGTTAGGTCGACTGGGTTATATTGTGACTCCATAGACTCTTATATATAGAAAGGAGGTTTTGTCATTTGAATCATCCAAGAATTATTCATTTGTGTAATGTAAAGGACGTTGCCCCCTCGAAGAGGCTGAATTCTAAGGCGTTCAACTATCTTTTCTATTTTTTGTGAGTTGGTTTCATAACAAAGTCAAAATGCCACTACTATTTACTTTTTATGCATAATAAATGATTGTGTGCAGCTTGTTACTCATGCCACAATCCATGATAGTCAAAATGTTTAAACTTGGCTATTTCATACTTTGAATTTTATGTTTATAGGTAGTGAATAAACTTGACCAAATAGTGTAATCTTGGCAGATCATTAGATAGGTAGAGTGAATAAAAGGAGCTCATCAACTTAATCTGAGCCCTTGGATGATATAAGGTTAGAATTAGATATTTTATTTTCTAAAGAAAAGGAAAATATTGATAAAGGTTTTCTAGCCTAAATGCACCCAAATAAAGTGAAGAAAAAATGGTAGGATGAGTAAGTGGGTAAGTAGTAGAAAGGTTGAAGAAATATCATGTCATTTGATCATTTAAATATGCATAAGTGGTAAGAAAAAACAAAAGCAATGGTTCACAATTTGGTTTATTTAACATCCCCTCATTCATTTTAACCCCTATGACACTCACTAACTTCCCTTTCATAATAAAAATATTAATACCTATAGTTTTTTAAGTAAAAAAGGATCAGAGCATTTCTCTGACTTATGGTGGGACCAGACCCTTAGCTTGATGACTTAAGAAGGAAAGGTGTTAAATTCCCTTATAATTCATTCATCCCCCTCACAAAACCCCTTTTCCTAAGGTTAAGTTCTCTTGCCTAGGAAAACCCCTTTATAAACATGTTGAATGCACAAAACCCACCAAACATATTTATCCTAAATACTAAGTATATGGAAAGCATACCACATTTCATATACCTATGTGCAATACCCCTTTCGTTCATTTCACCACATATTAACTTTTGAACTTTATTATATAAAATTCCTGATAAACCCATTGTCCTGTATATATTTAACTTCTTTATATAAATTAACCCCACCCCTTAGTTTACTTATAAAGTATATTACTAAACCATATCCCACAAATATATTAAATCCCACCCTCAGTCCTTAAATCCTCATTAAAGCACCTCGACGAGATTAAGTATTAAGTTATCATTTACCACTGGTGATTAGACGCATGGGCCCCCCGAAAATTTTTTTGTATAAATAATTGCGCAGCTTCATCTCCCAATCATCGTATGATCTCTCTCCCCCTCATCCAAAGGTTTGCATCCATATCAGGCCAACTCGACATCCACCCTTTACCCACCCGATAAGGTGGTTTTCCCCCTGGCCCCCGATGCTACTTGTCAAACAATGAATGGGATTGGACGACCCCTACTGAATACCGCCCGCACCACAAAAGCAGTGCGATGGCCCTCCAAAACCACTACCCCCATTCAATCAAAACCATCAATGTTCATCAATTAGTGAACCCTTCAAAATTAACCGTTTACGCTATAAAATCTCGTTTACCCCTCTTTTCACTCTTTTCGTGAAATTGTTATTAAGAATTCAAAAAAGCCATTGCAACCCCTACAAATAGCCAAATTTCTCACAAGCCTTTGTCATTGCTCCACAGACGCTACAGACCGCCCAACTCATTCATCATTCCGTACTAGTACCATATGAACCTATGTAACTACCATCAACCACCCGTTTACTATCAATTATGCCGAAATTCCAGGTATTTAATTGTGGAATTACAACTCCATTGTCAATTTCCAAGTCAATTCACCCTTTTGACATTGTTAGTTAAGTAGAAAAGATCAAATTTACTTAAATTTTAACATTGTGAGGTATAAACAATTGCAAAAACCTCCATTGCCTTAAAAACTATGAATCAGCAACACCCCCCCCCCCCCCACACTCAAAGCCACAAGAACTCAGTATGGCTGCCCCAATTGCAATGGATGTAAGGCCCATCACTACACCTCATTTAGACTTGGACCACCTTCCTTTAGCAGATAAAGATTTCCAAATAAAAGATACCTCTACCCAAGAGTCCCCGCTCAAAGTACATTGCCAAAGTAGGCACAGGTTCCTGAACCATGTTGATGAAATTGACCTTTGAGAGCCAAATTTTCCCAAGTACCAGTTCCCTTGAGTCCACATTTTTCCTAAGATTGTTCATATGTGCTATTCTTGCTATGTCCCTAGTCATAGAACTATCATGTCTCATGAACAGAAGGTCCTTTTCACCATCACTGCTGAGTCTATTAATGAAATGCTACAGCTCCAACTAGGGCCAAACCTAACCCCACTCTCAATTGGAGACTTGTTGGACCTGTATCCTAAACTTAGCTCTGCAATATTGGCCCAACTATTCCAAACCTTCATAAGAGAAGAGAAACACATCCCTAAGGACTACCCCCCATATGTAGCTGCTATTTTTTACCCATGGGGCCAAAATATTTTAGCCATGATATCCTGCATTTTTGGGTACACCACTAGTGAATACATTGATGAGTTAATCCTTTCCTCCATGTCCATCTACACTCCATGACAACCTCCTACTATCATTTATGACTATGCCCAATTTATAACTGATAGGATGCATGAGCAATTCCTTAGAATGAACAATGAAAGAGTTTTCAAGTATTCCTCAGTCTTATACCATATGTTCTTATATTACCAACCTGATAAGTTACCATTCACCCTTCAAAAGCTGGACACCAAATTAAAGATATAATCATACATACAGAGATGTAGCAGAAATAATACTTCATTTAATTACTGTAAAATATTGAAATATGCTATCTAGGGCGAGCATAACTTATCTTTGAGAAGAGATGTGGAGGCTACATGCCTTTAAACCGTCTTACAATGAGACTTGAAGGCCTATTTATTGTTTAGAAACAATGGAAAACCATAAACATCTAAAAACCTAACCCTAGGAGACAAAGCACCAAACTATGGGCCCTGTTTTGGGTAAATTGGTACATCAACTTCCCGGGGTCGTAAATTTGGCATACGATCTCCGTTTGACGTGCACAATACCTCATTAGAAATATCTATTTGAGGACTACATCTTTTGGAAGAGAAAAATTAGCCCATGGATCCATGTTGCTTCTAGTTTTCCCAAAAACTGTCATTTAGGGCCTCAAAACGGCTCCGGAAGTTCAGGACCCAAAAAAACTGCTAAAAATAGTAAATTGTGCTACAATTAAGGAAATTGAAAAACTATGCTCAACAATGTCTTTTTCATGGCCAGTTGAGAGTGAAAAAGAGATACACATATGCTTGAAAGTATCTTTTTCCTGGTGTCACGAACATGAAAATGAAAAGTATTCTTGCTAGAGAAAAGAAGTGGCTCAATAACATATATCTACATTCCAAGTGCATGGAATAAACCTATGAAAATTAAATGTAAAAAGGCTATTGAGCAATTGATGTCCAACGATAGTTCTCGTTTTCTCCTTTGTTAAAGGATTGTAAAACAAAGGAAAATTAATGAAAATGAAAAGAGGTAAAAAATGACTACCTAGTGGTGGTAAGAAAGATCAAAGAAAACAATATCGTAAAGTAAGCACTAGGACATTAGCAACAATATGCATATGCAACCATAATGATAGGAATATCTTCAAGACAACACTAGATAAAGATCAAGAGAAAAATATAAAGATCACCTTTTAGTTATGGTGGGTCTAAATGTGGTTTCCTGGGCCTTTATATGATCATACCATGGGCACTAAATGATAAGGAGTATGCTAAATAGGGAACCATGAAGGGTAGGTATTGTTTCACAAGTTATGGAATACAAATGAGTAGGGCTAATGTCGCAAGTTGACAGGATCAAACCTAAGGCTCAATGACAATAATAATGATGGTTAATAATACAATATGGTATTGTATGGAAGAACTTATAAATACAAGACAATTCAAGATATGTACTTCATGCTTCAATGGTTATTGCAATAGAAAATCCTAAACACAATGTTAAAAAACACTGTAAAAATAATCGAGAAATAGTAGTCCCCAAGTTAAATTACGTATTTGAATCTTATAAAAACAATATCACATGAATCAAAAGTAATGAAAGGCGTTGTTTCACATTAAAATAACCATTTTGGATCCTAAAAAGGCCCAAAACTAATATAGTTATAGAAGAAAAGGGCTCATTTTCACATTTACCTTGTTGAAATTCTTACATACACAACTTCCATTGTAGATTTTGTGAGTCATTCTGTTGATGCAATTCAATTTTGTCTACAAACCAAATAAGATTAATATTGTGTGTTTTTATTTTTGAAGTGTGTGTGTCTGTGTGTGTGTGTGTGAAATTCTTAGATCTCACAACTTCTCATGTAGATTGTGAGAGATTCCATTGGCTCAATTTAACTTTATCTAGATTAGATAAACAGTGTTTGACTTTTTAATTGCATACATACATACTATTGTGGTAAAATAAAAACCTTCTATTTTTACTTTATTATCTTCATAATAACAATGAGAACCCTCTATGTAAATTTTGGTCACATCACTACCTCGAGTGCTTTGGCTTGGTTAATTTTGTGTGATTTTCACTTCTTCGGATTTATGTTTTGATTGTTTCATTGAGTGCGGTTTCTCACCAGCTTCCCAACAACCCTGTTTTTGCTGAGTTTGGACTTACAGTTTGCAAATGGTGCTTATTCAAAGTTCCAATGATTTTCACCACCTAGGTTTAAAAATATACAAAATGTATTTTATTTTTGTAAATTAAATTAATTTAAAATTTTGAATATTAATATTTAATTAATTTAATTAACCTTAATTAATTAGGTTAATTGTAGTTTATTTAATTAATCTAGTTGCAAATTATTAATATTTAATTTAATTAATTTTTTAATTAACTTTTAATTAATTATTATTTTATTATTAACCATCCTACAAAAACCACCACTGGATTCAAGAAACTATTGTGTATGTATAAATGTAATTAAGATTTTACATTACACACACACACACACACACACACACACACACACACACAAAACCCTTCTAGATAAATGACATCAAGCTTTCAGACCGACGTGTTTTGAACCTCTACTGAGGTTCTGTTGTGGCCACAACCACCACCCTATTAAAAGTTGCTCTAGTAGAAAATTTGAATGGGTTCCCTAGAAGTTTGATCTTTCATTTCTTTGAATGATAACTCTCCGAATGATCTGTTTTTATCCCAGGGATTTTAATTCTCCGCCGAGTCAAATCTTCAGTTCTTAATGGTTAAGACCCCTTAAATAAATCTCTGCAGCATGATTCATTTATAACTCAGTCTAGCCCTTAATTCATATCCTTCATCAAGACTTTTTCAATCCTCATAAACCTTCATGGTGCTCTATGTCCACACATATAACCAACCCCCACTCTTTACTATGGGTGTATATGGACTCAACCCTCAAAACCATCTATCACGTCCTTATTTCTATATTGATGTTTTGATAATAGAAATATTATACAAATATGCATAACTTACCCTTTTCATGCTTCCTTGGTATTTACACATCTCTCGATGCATGCCTTCATTGCTTATTGCAATCGCTTGACCACTCCTCCATCGCATATAACTTTTCGCATTGGTAAAGGGCTAAGGTCTATCTCCGATGAGTTACTGCGATGATATCAAATCTCTGATCACATCGGATATCAAAATTGACACTTTCAATGCTGATACATAAGGCGCACTGTGATACACCAGACCTGCCAGGATTATTAAACATAACACATATATTTTTCAGGTTTGCTTCCCTAATCGCAAATCACGATCCACAGAGTTTAGTGTTTATAGATAAAGCATGATGTGATATGGCAGACCCACCAAAATTAACCACAGAATATATTTTTCGGGTCTGGCCTATCGCAAATCAAAATCGGCGAAGCCCAAGGCTTATACATAAGGCGTGATGCGATATGGCGGACCCGCTGGGACTATTAAATACAACTTATATATTTTCGGGTCCAACCAATTGCAAATCACAATCGGCAGTTGGAGAAAGTGAAGCAACATGCGATATGCGAAGGGGTGATGAGTGGACCCGATGATAATTATAGATTGGAGTGTACAATATTTGAAGTTCGGCCTTATGGTTTGGATGTGGGTTTTCCCATGTATTCCAATGTGTTCTGATAAAGTGTTGTGGTCCAGGTTTTTAAAAGAAAATCCAATAGAGTGAATGGTCCGCTTTTGAAGCATTGTCAAGCGATTCTTGAATAAAAATGAATATTATGGACAATGAGAATACATGTTACAACAAGTTTAGTGGTTTAATAATTATAGTTTCTTTGCTTTGTGAGCTTAAATAGAAACTGTGACTGAATGCAAGGTTTGTTTGTGGGCATGTTTGTCATATTTCTCATAATCATAGCTAATATGACCTATTTCTGCAGGCAAGGACCAAGAGAAGTAAGATGAGTTCGAATGAACCCTGTAACGGATAAATGTGATTTATATCAAGACGACACCTCTGCACCACCAATGTCGATATTGCAAAGACATAATCTGAATGAAAGGGATACGAATCGCCATAGTGCTTAATGGAGGCACGCTCTATGTCTAGAGGAAGCACTCATGACAATGCTGATCCATCAAGATGTTATTACCTCCAAAGAAACCTTCAATCATGCCAGATGTGGGATGATGAGCACAGTGTCTTCAGTTTCCTTCAGGAAATAATAGGGAATAACGTCTGCTCAATACAGGTGTGGAGAGATGACACACAATCATTCTCTTTTAATCAACATCTATTCATTTCCCCAGGAAATGAAGCACTCTGGCAGATATGCCCTCTACGTGTTAGCCATTTCACCTATCAATTCTATGTATGTATATTTTAATGTATATGGAAAAGAGCAGGAAGGTGGAAAGTTTGGGGGGGGGGGAAGAAGATGAAGGGTTAGCATTTTTAGCATAAGTATTACCCCCGGAGATGGGTAGAGGATTTTGTTTGGGCATAACAACTTTTGACTTATTGTGCTAATAAAGAAGACTGTTTGGGTCAAGAAGGAGCCTTTTTAGATTTATATTCCTCTTCTTTCATGTGTTTAGAATCAGGGTGTTGTTACTGGCATAAATATAAATGTGTTTTGTTTTGTGTAGATTGATAATGATACAACTTATGACTAGTCTTGGTTATTTGAATGTAATTCTTTATCATGGTTAAATCATGAGTGGTCCCCAATTCGAAACTATATTAAACATCAGTTGCAAGTTTATTTGTAGGAACAAGAATGTGCATTCTTGTATGGATAACTAGATTGCAATTAAGCTTTAATACAACCTTGTTCATCTGTGAACTCAGTAATTGATTCATTTAGACTTGGAATCTATATATGATGTTTAATCTCTTTTATTATGCTCCTGTAGGATAGATTAGAATAGTTAAGATTAGTATAAGTAGGTAGAATTAGTATAGATAGGACTTAATACATATAGGTTAGCTGTTTCTTTTGTTGATTTAACTGAAATTTTCCTCTAGGGAGCAATCTTTCAACACCTATAATAGTTTACGGGATGCTTTAAAACCTGTTGGAATTGGCCACTCCAAACAAAAGTAGATCTAATCAAGGCCTATGATTAGGTTAGTTCCCCTTGTTGGCATAGCAAAATTTTTTCGCATCAACAAAGTGGTGCTAGAATCATCTAGATTTAAACAAGAACACAACAAAATATAGAGATAACCATATACACAAAGATGCAACAGAAATAATACTTCATTTCATTAATGGAAAACACTAAAATATGCTTACAACCAGAAATGGAAATAAACCAGCTAGGGCGAGGGTAGCTTATCTTTGAGAAGAGATGTGGTGGCTACATGCCTCTGAATTGTGTTACAGTGAGGCTCAAAGGCCTATTTATTGTTGAGAAACAATGGAAAACCCTTCACATCCCAAAACCTAACCCTAGAAGATGAAACGCCAAATTGTGGGCCCCGTTTGGGTAAATTGGTACATCAATTTCCCGGGGTCATAACTTTGGTATACGATCTCCGTTTGATGTGTACGATAGCTTGTTAGAAAGATCTATCCAAGCACTACCACTTTGGGAAGGGCAACATCAGTCCATGGACCCATGTTGCCCGCAGATTTCCTAAAAAACGTCGTTTAGGGCCTCAAAACGGCTCCGGAAGTTCAGGACCCGAAAAACTACTAAAAATAGTAAATTGTGCTACAATTTTGGAAACTGAAAAGACTGAAAGAGACAGTTGTGGGGGTCCAAATGGGCTAGGTGGGTGGCCACCAACATCCACTTGGATCATTCCTTCCCCCTTAGGAAGCAATGGTCCCCATTGCATTGAGTTCCTCCATCTGCTGAACTTGTTCTGCACTTTCTAATGTGTCCAGTAATGGTGGGAAGCATGGTCGATGACGGTCCACATTGAACACTTGGTGTAGGCAAAGGAATGGAGGAATGTTGTGCTCCAAAGCATTATTCCCACAAGCTTGGTACTACTTTAAGGACCATGTAGGAGTGGTCTGTGTTTCTGATGCGTTCTGGTAAGGTGTTCTCTCTGCAGATGCAACCAAACTTTGTCGCCCACCTGAAACTTGTTTGGTACCCTTGTGGGTGAGGAGAAGTTGTTCCTGTGTTCTGTCATGACTGTATCCCTTTGCTGCTACTGCTACGTGGAGGAACCCTTTGCGGGGGTCATGGATGTAGCAACGATATTTCCCTTACTTTGGGAGAAAACTAGACAAAAAATAAATATCCTAGTCTGTGATATGAGCTTGCTGCCTTTCTTGGTAGTGATCAAAGAGGTGGCAGTAAGTGGGGCTACCTCTGGTATCCTGTATAATGAATTATCCAAAGAAATAATAATAGCGTGAGGCCTTGACTCATACACAACATGTCGCCTCCACAAGTATGGCTGGCCTAATAAAACATCACAAACATCCAGAGGTGTAACATCACACAATACCTCGTCTGTGAAGGGCTTGATGCTATAGGGAAGGTGGCATTGTTGGCGAACTTTGAGATCTCATCCTTCATGAAGCCACCCGATACGGTACAGCTGCAGGTGTGGTGTAGTTGGTAGGCTCGACTGCTTCATGACCTTTGCTAAAGTAGGTTCTTTTGGCTGCCACTGTCGACAATGAATTGTAGCGGCGAACCCTTCACCCACATCTGTGAGTGGAAAAGGCGCTCCCCTTCCTCTGGATTTTCAGGCTCATTTTTCTGGATCTTGGTGATGGCAACAGTGGCACTAGGATCCTCATCAATGATCTTCTTCCCTTTGCCATTCCCCTTGTCGGGTTCTGGCTCAGGGTCAGAACATGCATCTGATTGAGAAGCCTTCAACTTGGACACCAGCGAATGCTTGGTCCGACACTCACTTATGTTGTGAGTGGGGCTTTTGTGGAACTCACACCACTTCCCTGTGTCCTTCTTCGGCTTTGTGGTGTTGTTATTTTCTTTTGGCTTCGATGGGTTGTCTTGCGTCACCCCGCCTTGGCTTTGTCCTTTGGGCTTCGGATTTGCAGATCCAAAGTCTTGCTTTTTCTGTTTGAACTTCTGCTCGATTTTGACAGCATATCGGTACGCTGTGCCGAGCAAGGAGATGTTCAGGAACTCCATCTCTTCCTAGATGTATCTATGTAGGCAGCCGCGATATTTGAGTACCAGATGCAGCTCAGAATCTTTGATACCCAACTGTGTGTGAAGGGTATGAAAAATGTTTGTGAACTCTGGCACATCTTGGTCCCGTCCCTACCACAGTGTGGTCCATTTGATGTATTTGTCCTCATAGCTTTTGACAGGGTAGTACCGCTCCTTGACGACATCCCAGAATGAATCCCAAGTGGGTGTGGTTGAAAATAGTGAGCCTGTTCTTTCATCCTTCTGCTCGTAGTAGGTTTCCCACCAATCCTTGACATAGGGGGCTACTTTGAGAAGAGCGAAAACAATCTTTTTTCGACTTGAAAATTCATGAACAGAAAAATAACCCTCTAGCAGATTTAACCATTTATCTACGGCATCTGCGTCTGTTTGACCCTCGAATATGGGGATTTCAAAATTAACTTGTACCTTAAATGGTGTGGCGTTTCTAGAGTAGCTATTGGAAGCCGATGCGTCACCTCTGGGTAGCTGCTGAAGGATCTGCGCAAAGCTATCCATCATCGTGTTCCTTTCCCACTTGAGGGCTTCTTTGAGCAAGATTTTGATAGGATCTCTTGCCCCCTCGTCTTTCTTCTCATCTGCCATGGGAGGCCGTCGGGATTTGCGAGGTTGGTCTTGCAAAGGTTTGACCAGTTCAAGCCCTAACTCCTTATATCCCGACCTCGTTGGGGACATGCAAAGCAAAAC
>APFE030346202.1:93454-106512 GCA_000404065.3 Pinus taeda | reverse complement strand
AAACCCTTCACATCCCAAAACCTAACCCTAGAAGATGAAATGCCAAATTGTGGGCCCTGTTTGGGTAAATTGGTACATCAATTTCCCGGGGTCATAACTTTGGCATACGATCTCTGTTTGATGCGTACGATAGCTCGTTAGAAAGATCTATCCAATCATTACCACTTTGGGAAGAGAAACATTCATCCATGGACCCATGTTGCCCCCAGATTTCCCAAAAAACGTCATTTAGGGCCTCAAAACGGCTCCAGAAGTTCAGGACCCAAAAAACTGCTAAAAATAGTAAACTATGCTACAATTTAGGAAACTGAAAAGACTGAAAGAGACAGTTGTGGGGGTCCAAATGGGCTAGGTTGGTGGCCACCAACATCCACCTGGATCATTCCTCCCCCCTTAGGAAGCAATGGTCCCCATTACATTGAGTTCCTCCATCTACTAAACTTGTTCTGCACTTTCTGATGTGTCCAGTAATGGTGGGAAGCATGGTCGATGACAGTCCACATTGAACACTTGGTGTAGGTGAAGGAATGGAGGAATGCTGTGCTCCAAAGCATTGCTGCCCACAAACTTGGTACTACTGTGAGGACCATGTTGGAGTGGTCTGAGTTTCTGATGGGTTTTGGTAAGGCGTTCTCTCTGCAGATGCAACCAAACTTTGTCGCCCACCTGAAACTTGTTTGGTACCCCTGTGGGTGAGGAGAAGTTGTTCCTATGTTCTATCATGACCGTATCTCTTTGCTACTACTGCTGCATGGAGGAACCCTTTGCAGGGGTCATGGATGTAGCAACGATATTTCCCTTACTTTGGGAGCGAACCAGACATAGAATAAATTTCCTAGTCTATGATATGAGCTTGCAGCCTTTCTTGGTAGTGATCAAAGAGGTGGTGGTAGGTGGGGCTACCTCTGGTATCCTATATAATGAATTATCCAAAGAAATAATAACAGCATGAGGCCTTGACTCATACGCAGCATGTCGCCTCCACAAGTATGGCTGGCCTAATAAAACATCACAAACATCTAGAGGTGTAACATCACACCATACCTCGTCTGTGAAGGGCTTGATGCTGTAGGAAAGGCGGCATTGCTGGCGAACTTTGAGATCTCGTCCTCCATGAAGCCACCTGATATTGTACGGCTGTGGGTGTGGTGTAGTCGATAGGCCCAACCACTTCACGAACTCTGTTGAAATGAGGTTCTTTTGGCTGCCACTGTCGACAATGATTTGCAGCGGCGAACCCTTCACCCACATCTGTGAGTGGAAAAGACGCTCCCCTTCCTATGGATTTTCTAGCTCATTTTTCTAGATCTTGGCGGTGGAAACAGTGGCACTGGGATCTACATCAATGATCTTCTTCCCTTTTCCATTCCCCTTGTCGAGTTCTAGGTCAGGGTCAGAACATGCATCTAATTCAGAAGCCTTCAACTCGACCACTAGCGATTGCTTGGTCCAACACTCACTTATGTTGTGAGTGGGGCTTTTGTGGAATTCACACCACTTCGCTATGTCCTTCTTCGGCTTTGTGGTGTTGTTATTTTCTTGTGGATTCGATGGGTTTTGTTGCGTCACCCTGCCTTGGCTTTGTCCTTTGGGTTTCGGATTTGCAGATCCAAAGTCTTGCTTTTTCTGTTTAAACTTTTGCTCGATTTTGACAGCATATCGGTAAGTTGTGCCGAGCGAGGAGATGTTCAGAAACTCCATCTCTTCCTAGATGTATCTATGTAGGCAGTTGCGATATTTGAGTACTAGATGCAGCTCAGAATCTTTGATACTCAACTGTGTGCGAAGGGTATGAAAAATGTTTGTGAACTCTAGCACATCTTGGTCCCATCCCTACCGCAATGTATTTGTTCTCATAGCTTTTGACAGGGTAGTACTGCTCCTTGACGACATCCGAGAATGAATCCCAAGCGGGTGTGGTTGAAAATAGTGAGCCTGTGCTTTCATCCTTCTGCTCGCAGTAGGTTTCCCACCAGTCCTTGACATGGGGGGTTGCTTTGAGAAGAGCGAAAACAATCTTTTCCTGACTTGAAAATTCATGAATAGAAAAATAACTCTATAGTAGATTTAACCATTTATCTACGACATCTACATCTATTTGACCCTCGAAGATGGGGATTTCAAAATTAACTTGTACCTTAAATGGTGTGGTGTTTCCAAAGTAGCTGTTGGAAGTCGATGCATCGCCTCTGGGTAGCCACTGAAGGATCTGCACAAAGCTATCCATCATCGCGTTCCTTTGCCGCTTGAGGGCTTCTTTGAGCAAGATTTTGATAGGATCTCTTGCCCCCTCGTCTTTCTTCTCATCCACCACGGGAGGCCGTCGGGATTTGCGAGGCTGGTCTTGCAAAGGTTTGACCAGTTCAAGCCCTAACTCCTTATATCCCGACCTCGTTGGGGACATGCAAAGAAAAACGGAGAAAAAGCAGACCGCTCTGATACCACTGATCCGGATTTAAATAGGAACACAACAAAATACAGAGATAACCATATACACAAAGATGCAGTGGAAATAATACTTCATCTCATTAATGGAAAACACTGAAATATGTTTACAACCAGAAATGGAAATAAACCAGCTAGGGCGATGGTAGCTTATCTCTGAGAAGAGATGTGGTGGCTACATGCCTCTGAATTGTGTTACAATGAGGCTTGAAGGCTTATTTATTGTTGAGAAACAATGGAAAACCCTTCACATCCCAAAACCTAACCCTAGAAGATGAAACACCAAATTGTGGGCCTCATTTGGGTAAATTGGTACATCAATTTCCCAAGGTCATAACTTTGGCATACTATCTTTGTTTGACGCGTACGATAGCTCATTAGAAAGATCTATCTGAGAACTACCACTTTGGAAAGGGTAACATTGGTATATGGACCCATGTTGCCCCCAGACTTCCCAAAAAACGTCATTTAGGGCCTCAAAACGCTCTGGAAGTTCAGGACCCGAAAAACTGCTAAAAATAGTAAACTATGCTAGAATTTAGGAAACTGAAAAGACTGAAAGAGATAGTTGCGGGGGTCTAAATGGGTTAGGTGGGTGGCCACCAACATCCACTTGGATCATAGAAGGAGGGCATGAACCACCGTTCACAGTTTTTCAGGATTTCATCTATAAATTTCGTGCATGGACTCGAAAATATTAATGTATGGAGTGTAAAGGTCAAAAAGATCGTTCCACACATTTGGAAGAGCTTGATTTTGAAGAAGCAGAGATCCTCTAAGTCCCGTGTTTGGGTCACCCAAAGAAGAGAGACTGTGGGAGTATCTTGTCACTCAGGAACAACCATTTAGACTACTTACTCGGGCTTACACTCGTTCCCTCTCTCAACTCCCCATCTTTCACTCTTTACCTCTGACAACTAAAAGAAGGCCAAGGATCTTTACCATAAGCAAAGAGACATCTACAGCCCCTTCTCTTGAAGATATTGTGCTAGAGTCCTTGTAAAGTATTGAAACTCCTTGGGAAGAAATTTCTGAGGATTCCCCCTCTAAAGGTAATCCTTGGCTTGATTTGGAAAATCCTAACAAAGAACGCCTCGAAGAAACCTTCAACCAGAACCTCCCTATCCATAATATGGCTAACGTTCCCCCTCCAGGTGGGAATTTACCTCTACTGTCTCCTCTAGGTGGGAATCAACCCTCACCTCCTCGGGGAGCACTCCCTCCCTAGCTTGCTCAGGATGTTGTAGCAGTACCTAGGCAGTAGCATGCCTTACCCAAGAATACAGAAAAAGTATTACCTAAATTCAACCCTAAGCGGGGAGACATTGCTGATAACCATATTCACTCTTTCTTCCTAGCCGTGTGCATGTTTGGGGTAGCTGATGACGATGTAGTATGTCACTTATTCCCTTTTACTCTGATTGGTGTAGCCTCCACATGGTACTTTAGCTTGAGAATAGGATCGATCACCTCATGGGGTGCTTTCTAACAGGCCTTTTTAGACAAGTTTGGCGATGAAAAAACACCTATGGCCTTAGTTTTAGAACTATCCCATTTGGAAATGGAAACCAAAGAGAAAGGCAAGGATTTTAACATTTGGTTCAGCACTTTGTTCAATAGAATCTTGGCTAATGCTAGACCTACTGATGAGTTGCTCATGGAATTCTACATCACTGCTCTCCCTGCCCCTATTATGATGTGGGTCAAAAGGAGTAACGCACAAACCTTACAGGGTGTTATCGATGAAGTAGTAAAAGTTGAGAATGAAATGATTAGTCTCATAGCATGTGATCATACAACCGAAGAAAAGAAAGCTTCTCAATCATCCAATAAGAATAATGGGAGTGATAAAAAAGTGGCTGAGATCAAATAAAAGGATACCACATATGTGGAAGGTTTGCATCAGATCATTAAGAAATTGACGAACATAGTCATTGATATGAAAAGGATCTCTGGAGAAAGTAAAAATGGGAATGGAGGAGATTATAACAATAGAAAATCCTTCAAACCTTTCTATCGTAAGAAGATAGAAGGTGGTTATGGCCAACTTGTGTTGCCTGCTCCACCCAATGAATGGATTTTAAATACGGAAGAGCTGGCTCTTATTGGATCGCTCCTTACTGTTGGCATTATGATACAGATACGATACATGTGTTTTCCTTGATGGCAACTCACTCAGATGACAGATCATAGTACATCAAATAATTAATCAGAGAGGTATATGCAGGTGTGTTGTGACAAAGAAGCATATACACGTGGGTGCACCATATACCAAGTCACATATATGTACACACGCATGTTTACAGAAGGAAAGGCACGTACATGTTGGGAATCTAAGTTTTGGTCTGTGGTATTTGGTCCAAGGTATTGACCCCAGGTATTGGGTCCAAGGTATTGGTCCTATGTGGTTTTGGACCATGGTATTGAGAGAGGCCTAAACCTATATAAGGAGAAGAAGATAATTAGGCCAAAGAGTAAGTGTGAAAGGATTGAATATCTGATGAAGTGTGAGATCTAGTATGCTGGTTATGGGTTTGTGATGCTTTTCTTTATTTGAATCAAGGATGCACCTATGCGGTTGATGATGGATGATGGATCATGACCATAGGCTTGGAATGTATTATCATTATGTGGTTTGATCATGGATAGACTAGATCTGAATTATTGACGCATGTTTTATTATATAAATGTTATGATCTGGGTATGACTGATGTCTGGAATAGCTACAAAGTTATGAGTAAATATTTGTAGATCTGTACGCAGTTTTGCTTTGGTAAAAGTGTGTATATATGCTGGTTTGGTTCATCATAGTAGCATATACATTATGAGATATGATATTTGATGTTGCAGTCAGATCTGGTTCTACTTTGTGTTCTGGTGACTATGTTTTGTTGATAGAGTTTCAATGATTTAGTGTTGGGTGATTTAGAAATGAATGATGCAAGTGTAGTTGATGGTTGCACTGCAGTGGTGATTGATTTTGTGCTTCAATGTTGTTGATGGGTCCAGTATGAAAATTGGATGAAATGTGGCCTTCATATTATGGTGTTGTGATGAATCAAGAAGGTTGTAGCCTTCTGTAGGGTAGCGCCTATGTACTAGTAAATGGATCAGCTAGTTCAAGAGCCAGGGGGTTGGAGCTCCCTTCCAGTAGTAGCTAGAGAATGAGAGAAGGTTGTAGCCTTCTGTAAGTGGGTGCCAACAAACTGGTATGAGTCTACGCTAGTACAAGATTGTAAACAGGTTTTTCTTATCTTAAAGAAAACAACAGCAGGTGGTTTTTGTCCCGCATTGGGTTTCCACCTTATATCATGGTGTTCATGTGTGCTTCTTATATGCGATGATATGTTCTATTTTACTGCACTTATTTATTGTTCATATGGTTAATAATGTTCTGATGCACTCATTAAAGATCAACATATGATGAATTAACTGAATCATAAATTTGATGGATATACGCTAGTTGCATTAAACACAGTTGCATATACACGTGGGTTGCCTTAACTGAAGTAGTGTGTATGAATTTGATAATGGAAATGAAAAGGTTATTTATTTGCTAATACTAATTCAGCCCCCTCTCAATATTATTTCCAGCAATTGGTATCAGAGCGGGTCCTTTGGTAGAAGCTTGATCGCATGAAGGAGATCCGTAGAAAAATGGGAAAGAAAGCGCGTCAAAAGAAGAAGATAGCTCAAAGGAACATTGACAGCTTGTCGTTGGGTGGAAGCAAGTATTCAAATTCTAAATCACCTCAGATTGAAGATGAGAAAGAAAATGAAGTATCAGATAAACTCATAGATCAACAAGTTCTATTTAACAAAAGGGAGAATGCCCTCAAAGAAGAAGTTGTCAGCTTAAAAGCTCAATTGGGGTCTGCCTTCATAGTATGTCAAATGTTACAGGAGCAGAATGAAAAACAAGAAAATGAGATTCTCAAACTAAGGCAACAAGTGGAAGAAAGAAGATAGTCTGAAGAAATCTTGAAGAATAAATATCTAGAAAGAGAAGAACAACATCAGGTTGAGGTAAATATCTTGAAAGGTAAATTAGAAGAAAAAGATAAACTATTACGATTTCAAGATAGTACTAAGATTTTGGATGATATTCTTAGTAGTCAAAGGTCGCATGCTATCAAAACTGGTCTTGGTTTTTATGAATCTGTTGAAGGTGAATCTAGCTCACAAGGTGAGACAAGGAACTCTAATGCAAAATTTGAAATGCTTAACAAGGAGATGAGAGGTCAAACCCATCAACAACCAAGGAAAGATAGTCTTCAAAGAAATTCTTTTGCTCCTAAATATGGAAGTGATAGACGGTTATTTCCTCCGATGAATAATGTTGAAAGTTATGTATGTCATAATTCTGGACATGTTGCAGCCAGATGCAGAAGTAGAATGGTTCAAGACCATCACACAGAAAGATCATCACGTTCCAGGTACTTTAAGGGAGATTGTTTTTCTTGCAATATGTTTGGTCACAAAGTTGTTGATTGCTACAGAAGGAATATGAAACATGTAAGATGTTATTCATGTAAAAAGCTTGGACATATAGCAAAAGATTGCAGGAGAAGATTTTGGGCACCATACCAAAAGGAGAAAACATCATCACAGTTGAAGATATGGAATAAAAAGGAAGTACAGTCTGAAAGATGTGGCATAGTAGAGTATACAAACATGACAGACTCAGAGGGCACTGAAAGTGTGGAACCTCAGTGTTATAAATCTCATACACAAGTTTCATGAAGACAAGTCGCGTGTATACGCGAGTTCAAAGCTGCACAGTCACGTATATGTTGGTTTGAGAAAAAACAACAGGATAGACTTAGGGAAAGAAGTCTGATATGGTTTAGTCATGGTATGTGTTGGTTGGTACAGATTTAGGGGGAGCATATGCTGCAAATAATTGTTGGCATTATGGTTAGAAGACTTTGGTGATAATGCTTATGTGGCTAAATGGTACATCTTGCTACTTATTGTTGGTTGGTCAAGAGAATGATATTGCAGGTTACAGGTTGCTGATGTTGATGAGAGATGCTTATAGTGTAGATCATATGGTGTATGATAGTTACTGATGACTATCATGGTCATTTTTAGACTCAGCATGTGCTCAGGGGGAGCATTGACATATTGATACATCTTAGCTTATACAAAAGGGGAGCTCAATTAGAGAATTCAACATGTACTCAGGAGGAGTATGGATAACAGAATGTATACCAAGGGAGAGAACATCTTGGTCTACCCTTTGCCCTTGATGTCAAAGGGGGAGATTGAATTGACATGGTGGTTTTCATCAAGTCCAAAGGGGGAGATTGTTGGCATTATGATACAAATATGATACAGGTGTTGTCCTTGATGGCAACTCACTCAGATGACAAATCATAGTACAACAAAGAATTAATGATCAGAGAGGTATACACAGGTGTGTTGTGACAAAGAAGCGTATACATGCAAGTGACCCATATACCAAGTTGTGTATACGTACACACACACGTTTACAGAAGGAAAGGCACATACATGTTGGGAATCTAAGTTTTGGTCTGTGGTATTTGGTCCATGGTATTTTGGTATTTGGTCTGAGGTATTGACCCGAGGTATTGGGTCCAAGGTTTTGGTCCTACATGGTTTTGGACCATGGTATTGAGAGATGCCTAAACCTATATAAGGAGAAGAAGATAATTAGGCCAAAGAGAAAGTGTGCAAGGATTGAATATCTGATGAAGTGTGAGATCTAGTATGCGGGTTATGGGTTTGTGATACTTTGCTTGATCTGAATCAAGGATGTACCTATGCAGTTGATGATAGATGATGGATTGGGATCATAAGGCTTGGAATGTATTATCATTATGTGGTTTAATCATGGATAAACTAGATCTGAATTATTGACACATGTTTTATTGTATAAATGTTATGATCTGGGTATGACTCATGTCTAGAACAACTACAAAATTATGAGTAAATATTTGCAGATATGTACGTGGTTTTGCTTTGGTAAAAGTGCATATATATGCTCTTTTGGTTCATCATAGTAGCGTATACATTATGAGATATGATATTTGAAGTTGCAGTTGGATCTAGTTCTACTTTGTGTTCTGGAGACTGTGTTTTATTGATAGGGTTTCAGTGATTCAGTGTTGGGTGATTCAGAAAGGAATGATGCAAGTGTAGTTGATGGTTGTATGCAATGGTGATTGATTTTTTGCTTCAATGTTGTTGATGCGTCCAGTATGAAAATTGGATGAAATGTGGCCTTCACATTATGGTGTTGTGATGAATCAAGAAGGTCATAGCCTTCTGTAGGCCAGTGCCTACGTACTAGTAAACGGATCGGCTAGTACAAGAGCCAGGGGGTTGGAGCTCCCTTCCAGTAGTAGCTGGAGAATGAGAGAAGGTTGTAGCCTTCTATAGGTGGGTGCCTGTGTACTAGTATGAGTCTGTGCCAATACAAGATTGTAAACAGGTTTTTCTTATCTTAAAGAAAACAACAACAGGTGGTTTTTGTCCCGCATTGGGTTTCCAACTTATATCATGGTGTTCATGTGTGCTTCTTATGTGTGATGATCTGTTTTGTTTTACTGCACTTGTTTACTGTTCATATGGTTAATAATGTTCTAATGCACTCACTAAAGA
This sequence comes from Pinus taeda, assembly GCA_000404065.3. NCBI lineage: Eukaryota > Viridiplantae > Streptophyta > Pinopsida > Pinales > Pinaceae > Pinus > Pinus taeda. The sequence continues at coordinate 97,440 of APFE030346202.1, read as the reverse complement.
TCAACATATGATGAATTAACTCAATCATAAATTTGATGGATATACGCTAGTTGCATTAAACATAGTTGCATATACACGCGGGTTGCCTTAATTGAAGTAGCGTATATGAATCTGATAATGGAAATGAAAAGTTTATTGATTTTCTAATAATGATTCACCCCCCCATCTCAGTATTATTTCCAACACTTACCAAAGAAGAACCTATAGTGGATCTGAAGCTAGAACAATAAAATGAGGAAGAATACCAAGTAGAAGAGCCCTTGGACGAGGAATCTAAAATCAATGTATTGTGGGATTTCTATACAAATGAGAACAATGAAAACGAAGGCGATAGTACGAAAAAAATCCACACATGAAGTAAAGGGCCACTTGCGGGCGTGATGAAGCCTATAGACCAGACAAAGAAAGATGTTCGCCCTTTGAAGGCATCCACTCCCAAAGTTCCTATTGAGAAGGGTAGACCTAGTGGTGATTCCAGGAGTACTCCAGTTGCCAACTATTCAGAGAAAAATAATACATATCTGACGGCAACAAAGGTGACTCAAAATGGTAAACTCCCACCTAAGAATGACAAAACCGGTATGTTTACTCTACCCTACCCTGTTTATAACATTGATTACAAAATTGTGGATGATCTTAAGAAATCTCGAGCTAATATCACATACTTCGATTTGCTAAAATTAACGTAGCAAAGAGATCTGATCTTGAAAGCTATGAATGAATGCAATTGTAAATCTCCCACCATTCTGAGTAGCCAAACCAAGAAGTCAGTGCCCAGATTTGTTAGTACCCCCATTACAACCCAAACACCATCAGCTATGGAAGTCACTCTGTCAAAAATGAATCGAACCCCCCAAGATGTTAATACGGCCATGATAGGAAGGAAATCAAAATCCATGACTCCACCTTTCCTTATCACATTTGAGATCTTCAACATGAACGTACATAATGGCTTGGTAGATTCTGGTGCCTCGTCCACTATTATGCCTTACGTTGTTTCTAAAAGACTTCATGCGATACCCGAGAAAACTGGAACTCAAATTATGCAATTGGACAGAACGAATGTGAAAGTAATTGGGGAATTGAAAGATGTGTTTATTCAGATGGCTACTGAACCACAATACACACAAGTCATTGACATAGTGGTAGTCGACATACCTAGGCTTATGGAATGCTGCTTAGTAGGGACTGGTCAACAAAATTGAATGGATATTTCTTAATTGATTGGTCCCATCTCTTGCTGCCTCAGAAGGGAAAAGGTGATATGTTGAGAGTTGATCGAGAAAGATACATGAAGTATGTGGTGATGGAACTAAACAGCCCCAATGAAACTGTAATGTTTACCAACTCTATCCTTGGGAATTATAGCTTTGACATTTGTGCCATCGAAACCTGTTTCGAAGAATTCCATGCAGAGAAAATTGAAGAAACTATGACATGCACACAATTGGAAGCTCTCCCTTGTAGTCCAACTGATGAGCCACCCTGTAATATAGTAGATGATAGAACCAATTTCGTAGGAAGCAGTTCATTTAATGTAACATTATATTCTATTTTCTCGACACTCTACTTTGATGGCTCTAACTGCCTTGAAGGTGTAGGTGCTAGGAGAATTCACATTGACCCACAAGGGAACCAACATCTGATGGCCAACTGGTTGGAGTTCACGTGCACCAACAACATGGAAGAATACGAAGGCTTGTTGCAGGGCCTGAAAAAAGCCATTGATATGAAGGTAAAAAATCTTAAAGTTTTTGGTGACTCACAGATAATTGTGGACTAGGTAAGGAAAAGGATACATTGCAATTCACCACACCTATTAAGATACAAACATGAGGTATGGAGCTTAATTAAAAATTTTGATTCTTTTAATATTGCATACATACCTTGAGGGAAAAACAAAGATGCTGATCTGATGGTTGGTATGGTTGTGAAACTTTTTCCTGATTTTAGATTAAACAAGAATAAATGTTATGTTGAATTGATTTTTAGACCATCCATGCCTGATAACATCTCGAATTGGCAGGTGTTCGAAGGTGATAAGCAAATCCTTGAGTTCCTGCATGGCGAGAAAACACTCAAAAATGCAGTCATTGATGAAAAAGAGAATAACAAGATTATGAATGGGAGCGAAGATGAGGAAAAAAAGCAGCTCAATATAATTCCCAAGTCAGTTGTCAAGATGGAGCACTTGTATGACCCACATGATAATTTTAAGAAGCCGACTAACTACAAAATGCATAGCTCATCCATGAAGTATGAATCAGTCAACCTTGGAACCAAGGAAGACCCAAAAATTGTTAATTTGGGCTTGGGAAGCTCTCCATGAAAAAAGGCTGCATTTGTTAAGCTGTTTAAAGAGTACAAGGACATTTTTGCATGGACATATGGCGACTTAAAAACCTTTGATACCAACGTTATATAACATGTGATTCTGTTGGAGAAGGATGTTAGGCCATACCAACAAAAGCTTCGTAAGATGCATCCAAGCCTAGAACCGTTGGTGAAGAAAGAACTAAACAAAATGTTGTATGCCAAAATCATTTTTCCTGTTAGGCACACTCGCTAGGTAGCCAATATTGTGCTAGTAAGAAAGAAAAATGGAGACATCAGGTTATGTATCAATTTCAGAAACCTGAACAAAGCATTGTAGAAAGATAACTATCATGTCCCTTCTATGGAACACATTCTTCAGTGCGTTTCTGGGTCTGAAATGTTGTCCCTATTGGATGGTTTTTTAGGATATAATCAAGTGTTGGTATCGAATGGAGATCAGCTTAAGACAACCTTCAACACTAAATGGGGCACTTACGCATACCGTAAAATGCTGTTTGGACTTATTAATGCAGGCACCACATTTCAAAGAGCTATGGACATAGATTTCCGAGGATTGATTAACAAATCAGTAGTAGTGTACTTGGATGACATTACTATGTATTTGTATCACAAAAGGGATCATATTAATCACCTAAAATAGATTTTCGAAAGACGTTGAAGATACGGAGTATCATTGAATCCAAAGAAGAGCCTCTTCACAATTATAGAAGGGAAACTACTGGGTCATATCCTCTCTAAAGAAGGGATTGTTATTGATCCTGAAAGAATAGAAACCATCATGAGAATACAACCCCTTGCAAATAAAAGGGCAATGCAATCTTTCTTCGGGAAAATTAATTTCGTTAGGAAATTCATTTTATGTTTTGCAGAAATAGTGCATCCCATGCAACTATTGATGAAGAAAGATGTTGTGTATAGGTGGAGCGATGAAGCTAAGAAATTGTTTCAGCGAATTAAGGAGGCCATCGCAGAAGCTCCTGTGTTGGTCAGCCCCAATTTCGACAAGGAATTCTTCTTGTACACTTTCACTTCTGATGTTTCATATGCCGCAATCCTCACCCAAAAAAATGATGATGGCAATGAAGTCCCTATTTCTTATATGAGCTCTAATCTTTAGGGAGTAGAATTGAACTACCCAGACGTGGAGAAACAAGGTTTTGTGGTTTTTAAAGCCATAAAACATTTATGCCCTTATTTATTAAAGGCTAGGACTAAAGTAATTGTTCCCCACCTTGTTGTAAGATCCCTCTTCATACAGAAAGAAATGGGTGAACGAAGAGAGAATTGAATAACCGCCCTTCAAGAATACAACCTCAAGATTAAGCTGGTGAAGATAGTTCTAGGGTAGGGATTGTGTGAGCTCGTGGTAGAAGCCTTGGCAGATAAAGAAGGAGTGTCAGAAGAACCATAAGCACAGAGCATACAAAATGGATAAGTATAATTCAGGGAGCAACCCCTGTGGATTAATGAGATGTTGATGGTGAGTGTGAAACGTCAAAAGTACCTTTGGACCTTGAGTCGTGGTATTATGACATACACTTTTATTTAACACAGGGATCATTTCCTGAGCACATGGATGCATCATGAAGGAGAGCACTTAGATTGAAATCTAATCAGTATCACTTGGCCAATGACACATTATACAAAAA
>APFE030346202.1:59551-86454 GCA_000404065.3 Pinus taeda | reverse complement strand
TATCCATGCATTAAATATTTACCATTTACATCAAGGAAACTTCTAGAAGTGTTCAAGGAGAGTAAAAGTATCTAAGTGCCATGAAAATTACACAAAAATCCATCATTTACATGCCTCAAAAATCAACCAAAGTAAAAAAAGTGTTTTGCTGGCCGAACTGGTCAAAATAGTGAAATTTCCCTGAGTGGTCGCGCCCCTCACTTTGACTGGTCACGCGCATTGACAGCTCTGTTTGAGGACCTTCTCGGTGTCCAATTTAGGTGCAAGATAGCTCATTGGAAAGGTCTATGAGTCTACTTTCCAACCCCACTGGAATTTCTGAATTGGGAGTTGATTTGACCCCTCAAAAGTCATTTATCCCAAGGCAGCTTTCTGCAACTCAAAAAAGGGGCAGAAAGTCAAAATTTGCATGTATTTTGAGCTTTTGGGAGCCCAAATCTTCATAAAATCTGAAACCCATCCATAGGCAAGTGTATTTTTGCATGCAAATTCCAAAAATGTAGAGTTTTCCTCGTTCTGAGTTGTCCCCATGACTGGTCGCGTGCGGGGTGAGACCACTCAAATGGCCAAAACCTGTAACATTCTAAAAAATGCCAAAAATGCCTCAAAACTCTCAAAATTTCTTGGGTTTGATGCTAGGAGAATGCTAATGAGTGTCATGATGAGTGAGAGAAACCTCGGCCAAGATACGGAGCGGGTTGGTCTTCTTTCTCGTTTTTGTGCCTTGACCAACTGTACTGGAAACATGAGATTGCCATAGGGTAAGCTTGTATATCTGTCAAAAAGGTGGGCTCCTCTCTCTTATGATGACCACCTTTGCCCCCCCTACAAGGCCTTCGCTGTACCTCAACCTTTGTATAAGAAGACTGGTCATCACTTTGCTCACAGGTTTGGGTGTCTAACATGGTTTAGGAGAAAAGTGGACAAAGTGAACTACTGTCTCTTCCTGCAAAAATGCTGAACTCTATGCTGTTTCAAGGGGGAAAAAGACACGAGGGAAATGTTAGGGGAGGGATCTTTCAACAAGGAATGGGAATGCGTGATATGACAGGGAATTTTTTAAGGGAAAATTCACAAATTGTCATGCATATAGAATCTCATTTTCATCATTGAGAAATCATTTGCAAAGAACATCTTGTAAGGGAAAAAGCATGTATGATAATGACCATGGAAGGAGCATACATGTGTGAATAGGGACATAGGAAACCATACACAATTTACTTATTGGATTTTCATGTGCATCATAAGGCAAAATTTTTGTCATGTACATTTTTGACATAGGGGGAAGGGTTTTATTAAGCAAAGGATGTCAAATGGATACAAGGGGAAAACAGTATGTACATGTGTTTTTACAATATACACAGCAACATGTTTTGTAATTTTATTGTCACATTACTCTTTTCTTCATTGCACATATATCTTTTTCTTTTGGCTTTGTTTTTATATGTGTAGGGTGTTGGTGTAGGGAATTAGGGTTTGCATATGCTTGGGGGAGGGATAGGGTTTACATTTTAGGCCATGGGGAAAATTTACATTTCTTTGCAAATAATAAGGTCAGAGACATAAGCATGACTTTGTGAAGAAAAGGGGGAAAAAGGGAGGGAATCAAATGGGACCAAAAAAAAAACCTTGAAACAAACATAAAACCCTAACATTCTGCCCACATTGACAAATAGTTACAAATATCTTTTTTTCCTTGCATCCTTGGAGGCATAATCGCAAGCATGTAGACCCATAACCATCATCAACCAATCAAACAACAGGTATAGAGCCTAGCTCAACCCAATTTGAAAATTTGAAGAAGATTTGAGTGAGTTTGAGGTGATTTTGGCTTTTACTGCTCAACTGGTCGCGCACAACCCAACTGGTCGCGCCAGTTCAAAATTAACATTGCGGAGGAGCTGCTCACTGGTCGCGCACTGCCCAACTGGTCGTGCACATTCACAGCCTTGTTTGAGGGCCTTCCTGGTGTCAGAATCGGCCATAGGATGGCTCGTTGGAAAGGTATTCGAGTCTACTTTCCAACCCAAGTGGAATTTTTCAATTTGGAGTTGATTGACCTTTCAAAAATCAAATCTCCCAAGACTGGTCAAAAAGTGCCAAATGAGGCTGCCTGAAAGAAGAGTGTTGTTGCAGTCAACTTTTGAATGCCTTCCTCAACCCCAAATTGAGCTCATGATAGCTCATTGGAAATATAGTTGTGTCTAGTTATCATTTTACCCATCAATAAAATCATTTGGCCAACCAAGCTAGGAGAAAACTTGATTTTACCAAGGTAACTTGCAGAGGTGTCTTTGACTCTCCTGAGGCAACCATATTCTTGACATTTTTCTCAAATCATGACACATGTGCAGAAATTGAATGAGGTTTTTCTTCATTGGCATGTTTTGGACAAAAGCCTCTCTCAATTTCCCAAAATGCATCTTTTATTTATCTGAAACATCATTTGAGTGAAACTTGCCCCGATGTGTGAAACAAGGAATTTTTTCGAAATGAAGCAAGATGAAGGGGATAGGGGGCTTCTAAATTCTTGTGGAAATTTTTGGGAGTGGGGAGGGATGTTAGGAAGCAGGGGAAAGTGGAATCTCAGAGATTGAGTGAGGGGAAGGGATCCAAAAGGGCAAAACACAGGCCCAACCTAAAAAATTGCCAAGTTGTAGCTAGAAACTAGGGTTTGTGGAAAAATGAGGAATTTGGCGGATCTAAGGGATGGGAAGTGTTTTATAAGGTACTGTAAGGATATGGGAAGGTGTATGAACATCAGGATATGAGTTTTTCTGATGATTTGGCCGCCCAAGAGAAATTGCCTTCAAAACCCTAGGAGAGGGAAATGAGCTTACCTAGGCACAACTGAAGCATGAACAAGGTGTAAAATGACTCATTAGACACTGAGATGATAATGAAACCCCTATGAATGATGATAGAATCAGCTGAATAGTGACATAGATTGGCATTTGGGCAACTTTGAAAAGAGTGAGAGCAAACCCTAGACCTAATGCCTAGTAACCAAATTTTGCTTGAAGACTCACTGGAATGACAAAATTTGACCTTGACACTTCAAAATCACTTTGTAAGAGCATGTTTGATCACTGGAGGAAGGCTGTAAAGACTGACACTAACACATTCAACACTCAACTCCTCTGACTAGTGAGCACTTTCCTTTCAGTGAGTTGGGGATGCATTCTCCCCTTGATGACAAGGTTATGGATATCTATGATTTCACCTTTGATGTGTTGAACAACAAGATCATACAAAAAACTAGGAGGTACTTCCCAAATGATCTAGATCATCTTGTTTCCATCAATACATATAAGGTAATTTTTTCAAACACCAGGACCAATCCTAAATCAGTCTCTTTAGTGAATTCATCCTTTATAGTAGCAGCAAGAAGAACATAGATTTTCTTATGAAAAATAAGGAACAATTGGAGAAGAAATTAGCTATTGTAAAGTAGAATATTAATCATCTCCTTTCCAAAAATGAAAATATTCCTTCCACTAGTGCTAGCAGAGAGGGATTACAAGAAACCATACTTGAATAACTCAAGCCAATGGAAGACACAATGAAGTAGTTGCATGAGGAAATGATTACTTTACATAAGGTAGTGGCACCTCTATATGCAGTACAGAAAGGATCATCAAAAAATGCGAGGATATTGAACTTAGCTTATACTGTTATTGGCATGATCCAGGAATGGGGTGCCAAGTATTTGAACATACCTATAACGTTGGTTGGAAAAGGAAGGTATGAAACCAAAATGGAAAAGACATATACAAGAATTTTAATGCATTAAACCTATGACCAGCTCAACAACTATGTAAACAAAAATATCTCAACATAGACACAAATCCAAAATGGATTAGAAGCCTCAGTGAAAGTATACAAAATTCCTTCTATTGGCACACTTGGGGAAGTAACTTACATAGGAGAATTATGATGCAAGAGTTAGAAGAATACTTGGATCATATCATATAGTTGACCACCGGATATGATTTGGAAGTGACTAAATATAATTTAAGTAATATGTAGTTGAACCCGAAAAATTAGAGATGAAGTTATTCATGTTGTGGAACAATGTACAATCAAACTCCAAAACTATATATCTAGATGCTTTGGAGGGAAATATTTGATACAATCCAAATATACTACTAAATATTAGAGATATAACAATAGATAATAAAGCTTGGTATCAACACATCACAATGGAACTCCATGTCACAATCGTTAACTTTCCATTACCACAATTGTGAACATTTTATGTTTCATTGTATTTTGTAGAATTTTGCCACAATTTTGGGAAATCTAATTTTTTAATTGCAAAAATAATAAAAATTGTAAATTGTGTGTGTGGAAGTCCAAGAATCACATGATGAATGTGAAGATTCATTAGGAAATCCAAAGGTAATAGAGGAGTTCAAGAGTCACATGGGATCTAAGAGTCATGAGTGAACTTGAGAGTCGCATGGGAGGTGAAAGGTCACCTCATTTGGCATAAATAAACTCTCAATCCTCTAGTAAAGGGCATTTAGCGTTGGATTCTATAGCTTAACACAGGAGAGAAAGATCATTCTTTTGAGGAGAAAGATGTGGCTTCATGTTCCACTATTAGGATTATTGAGGCATCTTTGTAATTGTGTATCTTGGAACTTTCACTTAATATTTTGAAGCTCTTAGAGCTTGGCATACTTTCATGCATGTATCGGGAATGTTGTAAGACTTTTCTTATGATGTTTTTAATATATGTTTATGTTTATATGTACTAAATAGAATGAACTACATTGTTAGATTTAGTGCACATATAAATTGAAATGTGTGTCTTGTGCTTTCATGATCGTTGTTATTTTGAGAACTACTTTTAAAACTAACTATCAATTCATTTTATGCATATGTATGTCTTTATTAGAGTGATACTGTTATTATTCTTCTAACGGCTCACTTCCTTTTACCCTATCTGTGGAATTACTTTGTACGCATTATAATTGTTTGTCTCACAAAGCTAACATCACTTACTTGTATCAAAAGTTATGTGCATGCTCTCCTATGTTGATATTTGCAGCAAAGGAAAATCTTTAAGTTTATCATCATGCTAGTTGGGTTGAATTCTCAGATGACACTCCTATCCAAAACAGTGTGACGTCTAATTGGGACTTCATATGGGGGAAACCCCTTCATGTTGGTGGCTTTCCAGCATTGTCAATAATGTCATAAGCTTACAAGCATCTAGATTGGTAATTTAACTAATTTAATTCCCCCATAATTCTCAAGATATACATGGGTTTATTTTCTTGAGTTGAAATCAGAAATATTCAAGTACCTCAAAAATTTAAAACAACCTGTAGAAAATTACATAAGGAAGAGGATTAAATTCCTTAGGATTTATAGTGGGGGTGAATATTTCGATCAATATTTTCAAAATATTTGTTTAAAATTCGGCATAAAGCTACAAAATATAGTTCTACATACTCTATAGAAGAATGTAGTTGCAAAGAGGAAAACATTATGGAAAATTGTATGCTTCATGGTATATCCATACCTTCTAAGGTATGAGTTGAAGCCATTATATATGTTTCTTATATTATAATATGATTCCAATAAATCATTAAAAGATAATACTTATTTTGATGCCTCAATATGGAAGAAATTGATTGTTACTCACTTCATAGTTTTTGGTTCCTTGGAATGGGCTAAGATTCCATCTGATAGGAGGAAGGATACAAAGCCTCAGTGAAGGGATTTCATATTTTTGAGATATAAAGAGGTATTTAAAGGAAGAATGTTATTATTTACTTCTTAATATACTTTTCTCATCCAAATATGTGTCATTTTTTAAGAAGGTCCCTTACAGGCACTTCCAAGGCACCCTACTTCATCCTCTCCACCTCTATTTGTATTCGATATCAATTAATATTATTTAGATTGGTTATATGATGATATTTTACATTATAATATTTCTCTATAGTAGAAATAATGTGCATATCCATAGTGTAGTTTTATGGGTTCAATAGAAACTTCAATTTGTTGGTGATCTAGTTGATGATCCTCTCGATCCACATTAAAACAAGTTGTAGTTTTTGGAATCTACAAAATATATAATTGTAATGGATATTTATCATTGTTATCCTCCACAATGTCCCAAGCTAAGAGGAGTCAACGGTGATAACCACAAACCAAGCTTTCAGTTTAGTAGCTAGCCTTACCAAACCATAGAGGGCTCTCTCTATGAGATCATAACCAAAGAATTGACTGGAATATAAAAATATTTTAGGCTAGATATGCTAGGCTCAGATAGGTTTAGAGAATTTAGGATTTTGATGTTGGAAAAGGGATGAAAACTAGGTAACTAGGTCAAAGGATCAAAAGGGTAACAACAACAAAGATATAAAGGAGAAAGGTAGCAATAGTTTTGTGATGGCTTAGGGTCTTTTACTGTAGTGTAGTGTTCAGAAGAAACAAGAGGCCTTAATGAACATATATATCATGAATTCGTTAATAAAGGAATAAAGTAACACATAATGATATTCCCATCAAAGAAGAGCATTATGAAAAGAATTATGCTTATAAACTTAAGGAAAAACCACAGAAGAACTAATGAATGGAAATAGAAAATGAATATCTTTCATATGAAACTATAATAGAGAAAATACAACATCACAAACTCACTACACATGAACTCCTAGATAATAACTGCAAATGTTCCTTTGATTTCCTGAAAATGATCAAGCACAAAGCTAAAAGAGTTTTCTCCTCAAATGTCCAAACCTTCTTTCTGACTGATATAATGATACATATAGACCAAAATAGATAGTTTCCCCACCCTCAGGGGTCGAATACATGAGCGTTGGAATAGTTTCCCTGCCCTCAAGGGTCAAATCCATGAGTGGTGGAACAGTTCCTGTGACAATCTCAACCAATAATTGAGACTGAGAAGGTTGAATACAAACTCTTCATTTAGACTTTGACTTGAGTTTTTCTTCTTTAATGAGGCCTAAGTTTACATAAAAATAAATTAACAAGACTAATTACCCACTATAACAGCATATTTATAGTAATATTACTCAATTACATCATACTTTTGACTTTTACCAAAGTCGAAATAGGAATTACAAAAAATTGCACAGTGAAAATTTTACAAAAATCTCATAAATTTCCAGGTGTGCAGAGAGTTGTTGGAGGCCATTTTTGAGTGCCTTTATTAAGCTAAAATCCAGATCAAAAGCCTTTTCTGGAAATATGGGAGATTTTATATGTCTTTAGAGTATTGTTTCACTCAAAAAGACCCATTTTTGGCTGAGATATGGCCATTCTCCCAAGGTGTCTCTAGGTGCGCGGTGAAATGGAAAAAGAGGGGCAGAAATGTGATTTTTGGCCTCTTTTTTGCAAATTTCTCAAAAACTAAGTCCTTGACCAGGAAAGTGGGAAAATTGGTTTTGAGAGGGGGTCATAATATTTCCAGAAATGTTGATTTTCCATAATTTGGAGCACTGAGGAAGAAGCACAATGTGAGCTCGATGTGCTCCTAGACAGAAATTGCTAAAAATTGCAAGTTTGCACTAGTCTGCACCAAAACACACAAATTTCTCCAAATCCTCCAAAAATTTGTCTATATATTCCTAATGAGGTATGTTATTCAACCATGGATGCATCAAAAAGAAACTCGAACTTTCCCTTCTCCTCTTGGTTGATTAGCGTTTCATCTAGTTTGGCCTTCAACTCTTAGATTTTTCCCTTGCAAAGTTGATTTTCCTTGTGGTAGTGGATGGTCATTTTCCTTTGCAACTTGTTATCCCCGTTGGCATTTTCAAGGAGATTATCAAGGTGGAAAATGAATTTTTCAATCCGAAACTCCTTGTCATCATTTATTTCCATGTTAATCCTCTCTTCAAAGGTCAATTCTTCCATTGGTGGCTTTTATTCTCTTTCCTAAGATGCATTGTCCTTGGTATCTTCCTTGCCACATGTCCTTTATGCTTCTCAGTGTACTCATGGTCCACCACTACCTTTCCTTTTATCTATTGCTTCTTGGCCTTGAATTTCTCTTTCTCCATGACTAGTTTTTTTGCCTTAAATTCGTTGTTTTTTTGCTCAAGGAATGAAATGATGGATTTGGCCCTTGCCAAATTTTCCTTGAGCTCCATGATCTGAGAATCCTTCTCTTTGATGACTTGTTGCATGGTTTTATGCTCATCTTGTGCCTCCAAGTCAATTAGGTCAAATTCATGCTCAATGGGCTCCTCATCATGCAAATAAGCCTCATGATGTGATGGTGATCCATGTTCTGCTGATGTAGTAGGCTTATCCCCTTCCTCAATTTGAGGAGAAAACACAAGCCTTCTACTTCTCTGATATGTATTTTTTACCTCAAGCCTAGGTGCCTTGGAAACCTCATCATGTTTTCTTGATAACCGCACCTCCATGGGTTGTGTTGACATGGTTTGGTGCTGGCTTGGAGAAGTGGTTATATGCATTTTCAAGGCTATCTCAATGAAGGTGTCCCATGTCATGTTCTTCTCTACCAACTAATGGATTGCTATAACTTTTATTAGGATATGGTGAAAGAGGTTCGGGTAATGCTCTTTTCCTTTCAATTTCACCCTTTCAAACATTTTGGTTACACTCCTATACAAGTAAATGCACAAATTGAGAGACTTGGCAGCTGTAAAGTGCATGAGCAGCCTTATGTGGTATTGATATAACCTAGAAAATATTCCCTCACATGTGAAGAACTTCATGAAAGCCTTCATCAATGGTGCATATTTCTCCAACAAGTATCTAAATGGGAAAACATGTGAGTGAGCTCCTTTGTATTGTGATTTCAACTAGGGTTTGTACTCTTATAGGTCTAGGTTCATGCCTTTGAACTAGTTTTAACCATGGTTTGGTATGCCTGTAGCTTGAGAGATGGAATCCACTAAAAACATGAAAGCGGTCCCTACAATGATTATCTTGTCTTCCTTCAAGGTGAGGAAAAATATACTTGTGAGATTATCATGGTAAACTACTTCCTGCACTCTTTGACAAAACCCTAAACAATTGAAATCTTCAAAGAATTTCATGAAAAATGGGGAGGAGGTGATTTCATTGCAATTAGAGGGCTCAAACCTCAGTATCTTCCCCCCTTGTTGTAATTCCTCTTCTCTGATGGTGATGAATCAGGCTCCATAATTCAAACCCTAGGTGAAAGGCAAGCAAAAACAGTGAAATTTGCTACTATGAGGGAATGAGGTGGTATGATGGACTTAGGAGTTACCTAAATTTTCAAGGAAATTTGGGAGGATATGGGATGGTTTTAGTGAGTATGGGAAGAAGGAATTTTGGGAAATGAGTGAAGGGAGGAGGTGGAAAAGGCCAAAACACAGTCCTACCCTAGAAAGAGATAGGGTAGACTAGGGTTTAGAGGAAAATTATAGAAAATGAGGGGAAAAGGCTTTGTGATGGATGGATATGTTGTATTAGCTGGTAATAGATATGTAGGGATAACGAATCCAAGGTTTAAGGAAATAATTCGTCATTTAAAGATCAAAACCATGAAAATCATGTAAACCCTAGGAGAAGAAGTATTTGATCAATTTCTTGACATATGAGGTAAAGGAGGGCATGAAAATGATTAAAATTACTTTTTATAGAGCTTGGAGGATGAAATGACTGAAGAGGAGCTTTGAAAAATGGATTTTGGTGATCAAACACCAATTTTGGACAGTTATGCCCCATGTGCATGGAAGGCCTCTTATGCGTAGTGTGTTGTCTAGGTGCGCAACAAGGGCCAATTTTTTCCAGTTAGGGCTATGGAATCACATTTTTTTCAAAGGAGAGGGGGGAGCTTGATGCTAGGATGATAGACAGGTGAAAATGAGTGTGAATTATCTCCTCCATGTTCTTTTATAATTTTCTTTTGGTGTCTCAGAGATTAATGAGGTAGGATGGACTACCTCACCAATTCACTTTCTTTTTGAGTTTTGCAGCCTTAGAACCTCTTCTTGTAACTTTAGAACCTTAGGAACATTATTAAATATAAAAACATAAATTACATTTGAAATAAAGTGTTATTGAAAAAATTTACCTATTTCCACTCCTCATTTGTTGGATTTATACATGAAATGACTGATTTTGTGACCTTAACCCTAATGGTGACACTAAGATGAGTAGAGACAGTGATGATGTGGCTGAAGTGATGTTAATTATGTTTTCATGATGGTAGACTCAACTGAGTGATGAAAGTGACCGACATATGGAATTCTTGAGAGAGTGGAAATAGCCCTAGACACACTATCCATTCATCAATTTTTTATTGAAAAGCTATTTGAAACCATAAAAATTTGACCTAAATCCCTAGTAAAAAATTTTGTAAGAGAAAATTTGGTCACTGATGACTGACATGACTAACAGGCACTAACATTCATCATATATATTATTTTTTTATTCTTATATCATACCCTCAAACTTGTGCATAAGTTGAAGAGATCCCCTCTTCGGAAGAAACTATGAGAGAGGATTACATTTCCCTACTAGAGAACAATGCTTGGGAATTGGTACCTTTTCCTCCCAACAAGAAAATAGTCAAATGTAAGTGGGTTTATAGAACTAAAAGAGTAGTTGATGGCAATATCTCAAAGTAAAAGTCTCACCTAGTAGTTTATATATTCTCTCAGGTTAGTGGGATTGATTATGAGGAGACCTTTGAATTGGTAGCTAAGATGGACATTATATGATTGGATCTAGCTGTTGTAGCTACTGATAAATGGGTATTACATCACATGGATGTAAAGAATGCATTCTTACATGGATTTTTTGAAGAGCATATCTACATGGTCAGCCTCAATGGTATTTTCAAGATCTTTTTTTAGTTTGCAGATTGAGGGAATCAATATGTTGTCTTTAACAAGCAGCTCGATTCATATCTTCTTCCCAAAGGTTTTTGAAGATGTAAATATTATCCTAATATATACATGTTAAAATAACTTGACTCTCTTCTACTTATAGTATTATATGTGGATTATTTTCTTATTACAAGGAATTCAATGGTAGTTATTCCAGCAGTAAAATCCACTCTACATGTCAAGTTTTTTGTAACAACCCTTGGTTTACTTTTAACGTAAAAATAGCTAATACCAAGGTCTTGTGACATGTATTACAAGTTGAATTTTGGGGAAAACATCCTATTGGGTGTTCATTTCGGTTTATTATGGCTAAGGGGGAATTGGAAAAGACAATAGAAAAGGATTTGAAAAGGAAAGAGGCAGTAATTAACATTTTATTTATGAAAATAAAGGAAATTAGGAGGAAGTAAGGTGAAAGGACATAGGTTGCATGTGAGGAGGAAAAAGAAGGAAAAATAATTGAAATTGAAGAAAATAGAGACCTCGTTGATAAAAAGGATTCTAAGGCTCAGTTCATGGCTTTGAAATTTTTTGGGTGGAGCTCTCTCTTTGTCCTCTCTCTAATACACTTAGAACATTCTTGGAGCACTCTAGCAATGAAGGAAGGAAAAGGAAGGAAAAGAAAGCAAAGGGAAGAAAATATCAAGCAAGGAAGAGTTGAATCAGTTGCTACAATAAGATTACTTGCAAGTATTGAGTTACATGTATGATTTCCTTGCTATTTTTGCTTGCATGGTACATGCATGTGTGTATTTGGTTCTCTTGTTGTCATTGGCATGGCTATTTCTAGGTGTGATAGTGGTTTTTTCCTTGCCTTTCCATTTTTAGATAGCCATGGGGTGATGGGTTCTTTTACTTAGTTGAGCTATATTTCCAAATGGTTTCAAAATTGAGTGGGGTTGTCCTAGGATAATTCTCAAAGGCCTAGGAGTCCCTTGATTGATAAATGGTGTGATACATGGTAAATCCTGAGGTTGGAGACAAGAAAATTACTCACGGTTTAGGTGGAGAGAGCTGGAGGCATCCATGTTTTTTTAGGGCCTAGTGATCCCTTTCTTGATATATGGTGGGATTGTGGTAAAGCCCGTAGTGTGCATTATTTTCTTGGGCCTAGGGATCCCTTGACTAGTATATGGTGGGATACACAGTAAATCCTAGTTGTATAGATGAGGGTTTCAAGCCTAGGAATACCTTGACTCGTAATGGTGGGACACATACTAAAGCCTGAGGAAGCCCTGGTTTTTTTTGTTTTGAGTCCCACATTCATGGTTGGAATATGGCGTGGGGGTGATTAGTTGAAAGAAATATTAGGTTCATCCCAATATATGGTCAAGTGGTACGTGGAAGTTCCTGACTTAGTTGTCTTTTCATATGCTAATAAGAGCTCTTGTACCTTGTATTTCATGAGTGAATGTATTTTTTATTATCTAGATTTGATGGTTGTTCTACATTGTTATTATTCTAGTTCTATGCTAGTTATAGGCATGGTTTTATGATAGACTTGATTTATTGATCTCATCATGATTTGGCTAGTAAATTAAATGTTAATGAATTTGTGACCTAATAGATGATAATGCAACTATTATATGAGAGTGACAAACCTTCTTGGCGATTCATAGATAAGTATGAGACCCTTATGTATAGATATGTGATTATGACATCTATATTTTATGTTCATCATGCATTTGATGAAATGTTTGTGAAGGTTAGGCCTGGTTAGGTAAATTTCTTGTCTAAGTTTTGTATGGAAGGATTTTTTCTTGTGACATTTATCATTTCTAAGAGTTTCATTAAGTTTTTGGGCAGTGTTCTAGAGACTAGCCCCAAAAAAGTGGCTCAAGTCTCGCGGTAGTACGCATAGAACTGAGTGAAAAATACTGCAGTCGCTCCCTTGTAGGCTTGTGCATGCAACTGGAGGGTTACAATCGAATTCCAAGAGTGTTGTGCCAGCGTTTTGGGGTCCAAGACACAAAATTATGGGTTTAACTCAGGGTCTGGGCACCAGGAAGGGTGGTTTAGCCCTTAGGGGTCTTGTAGCGCCTGAGGGAGGTTAGCAAGGTTTTGGTTTTGTCAAATCCACTTCCTTAAGGTGATCTAGGAGGTTGAATCATATCATATTAAATCTTCGTCACATTTTTATGCTAGTATGATAGTTAGGTTAGGTAAATGTGGGAGTAGGGTGTTACAGAGTGGTATCAAAACATGGTTCAACCCTTGGACTGGATGGGCAGAATATGGTTTCCATGCATGAATGTAGGTTGCATATGTGCTTGTTATGTATGCATGGTGATGGTCATTGTTACAGTTGTGTTGTTATGTAGAAGTTGATCATGTTTATGTTGGAATGTGTTTGTCATGAATGCATGTCAGTTGTATATGCATTTGTTATGCATCTAAGTGTCTATATGTTTTTATGCATGCAATGTCATGGTTATGGTTATGCATGCATGTTAGGTCAGGTATAGATTATTATGCCCATTATGTAGTTCTTGTCATCATGATGTTGTTCGTATGTTATGATGTTGATATGTTGGCTGAGATAGAGCGGGAGAAGAAGATTATTAGAGAGAGGTTGTAGCACTGGACCTCAAGGTAAGAGAAAATCATCATACAAGTTTTTAAGTTAGGAATGCAGGTATGTTGGTTAATGATTGTTATATGAATTATGGTTATAGACATGTCGGTCATTCTATTTTTGTTGTGGTTACATGTATGATAGATGATATTTAATTAGTGTGGTCATATGCACATGCGTCATATAGTCATGAATGGTAGTAACTTGTTGTTATATTCACTGTGGTAATACGCATGATGATTATGGTCATTGCAATAATATATTGATGTTATTATGTATCACTCTAACATGGATTGGCTTGTGTAGATGTTCGTGGTTATGATATTAAAGTAGGATTTGATATACTTATGATATTGTGTCGTACTAATCTGGACTAACTTGTGCAAATGTGATAGACTCCTATGAGATACATTGAGGTCTGAGTTTACTTATGCCGTCTATTTTGTTTATCTTACATGGTATGCTTATATGTTGTTTGGATGCTTTATTAATTTCATGATATGAATATGCATCTATAAGATTGCTTGAAGAAATGATATTGTTTTAGGATGATTGTACTAACATAATATGTGATGAGACAGTTGATATGCACTTGAATGCTAATGGGTGCTAGTTGCAGTATTATGATTAATGATTGAGAGTTGATTATGAAATGGCTATTAGCCTTGGTAGAGGTTGATTTCAAATTAATAGACAAGATGTCTTGATCTTTGGAGCATGTGAATGACATGTGTGAATAGTTACAGGGTAGAATTTTTGGTATTAACATGACAAGGTAACAATTGGGTGATGTGATAGTACATAATAAGACTCAATTGCAACAAGGTAAAAGGTAAAAGAAAGGAATTTGGTGAGAATTTCTTCGACTAAGTTTGAAACCACAAATTCCAAATGAATGAGTGCTTTGCGTAGAGGTAGTCTTCTTAACCTTGATTTTGTCGGAGATTATGTAGACATGTTTTATATTCATGAACATGTATTTGACAGGTATAACATTTGACTTCCAGTTATAGCTGGATTCGTCAAGGAATTGGAGTTCCTTGAGAGATGATATATGTATGTGTTTAGTTACAAGGCATCGTGCTTGGCACAACAAGGTAAGGTAACCAGTATATCGTTATTTTTATTTCTGCACTAACAGTTATGTGTTTATGGCAGTATGATGCAGGGGATTGCATTGAAAAAGATACTTCCATGAAATCTTGAAGAAGGCTTGGGTTGAGATTTCAATTGGAAGCATTGGGAACCCATGCGATTGAGTCATGATGTTTGTTTCTAGTTTTGTTATTTTGGTCTTTTTGTATTTTCTTGCACTTGATTTGTAGTTTTGTTTATGTTTGTTCCATGGCTATGCCACTTTTTTTGTGGTATCATATTGTTGTTGGTTTCCATGGTTTTCTTCTTCTTTATTTCTTGTTCTTTCCTTTTATGTTATGAGGGTCTGGGGAATTGGTTGGGGAAAGAGGGAATTTAATGGAGCTCGGATAGAGTTGTGTGGTGCTTAAGAGGTAATGTAAGACTCGATTGAAGTTGGTGCATGAATAAAGGGAAGTTGAAGGCAAGAGCATGACAATCACTTGGGTTGGTTTGATCCATGGGGATGAATGAATAGTGGCAGGATAGTCATGAGAAAGGTAACAAGAAAGGTAAAGTAAATAGATGTGAGGTGACAGATACCTTATTTAAGTTGGTAATTGATGTTCTCAATGTTGTGCATGCTATGCATGGATGAGAGGGAGTTCTCTTAACTTGACCTTATGATATATGGTAATTATGCTTATGATCATGATGATGCCTATATATGTATATATGCATGTATGTATGTCATGTTTTCAAGGGTCATGATTGTTTTATGCTAGTGTTTATATGTATATATATGTATGTATGTCATTGTCTGACATGGTTGTTAGGGATCGTGATTGTTTTATGTTGATGTTTATATGCATATATGTATGTATGTATGTCCTTGTCTGACAGGGTCGTCAAGTATCATTCTTTTAGAGGAATGATTTCTTATGCAGGTGAATATCGTGAAGAGGTTGCTAGTTTCATAAGGAGTCAAGTGGAAGAGCATCCTCACAGAGCTATGAGGTCAGTATCATGTGAATATGAATTGATATTATGTGATTATACTATGTCTTTGATTATGCTATGGAAAGTAATGCCGATGGATACATTAACTGAATGAAAGCACTATGATCTGTGACATGCTGGGACAAGCATGGATAATACACTAGAAGAAAGGTTGCTTGGTAAGGACAATGTGGCCTTAGGATTTGGAGTGCTGTTGTTGTGTACATGTAGCATATGCAATATTGTGTACATATCGTGTTGTGTACATGTTGGATATGTGGTGTTGTGTACATATGGTGTTATGGGCATGTTGGATATGTGGTGTTGTGAATGCATGGTGTTGTGTACATGTCGTATATGAAGTTTTGTGTATATATAGTGTTGTGTGCATATTATATACTCAGTGTTGTGTACATGAGGTGCGGTGTACACATTGTACATATGGTTTTGTGTATATATGGTGTTGAGTGCATGTTGTACATTTGGTTTTGTGTATGTGTGGTGCTATGGACATGTTGTACATGAGGTGTTGTGTGTGTGTCGTGTTGTGTTGTGTACATGTTGTATATATGGTGTTGTGTGCATGGGGTGTTGTGTACACATTGTGCAGGTGGTGTTGTGTACATGTGGTGTTGTTTACACATTGTGCAGGTTGTGATATGTACATGTGATTATGTGTACACGTTGTGAAAGTGGTGTTGTGTACACATTGTTTATGTGTACACGTTGTGAAAGTGGTGTTGTGTACACATTGTGTAGGTGGTTTTGTGTACATGTGGTGTTGTGTACACATTGTCAAGTGGTGTTGTGTAGAGGTGGTACTATGTAAATGTTGTACAAGTGGCACTATTGTACATGTGGCATTGTGTACATGTCATACATGTTGAGCTGTGTACATGGTGTATTGTCTTATGTGCATGGTGTAATCATGGTATCATGACATGTGTATTCATTTTGTTGTACTCTATGTATGTATATTTATTGTGTTGCAGTGTACACCACGTGTATGTGTATGTGTTGTGTTGTATGTTGGATGTAGGTGTATCTATTTGTTGTATACTTGGTGTAGGTGTATGTGTTGTATTGTACACAGGGTGTAGGTGTATGTGTTGTATTATATGTCAGGTGTAGGTGCATGGATTGTGCGGTGTTGTACACCACGTGTGGGAGTATGTGTTATGATGTACATTGTGTTCATCTGTACGTGATTGAAGAGAAGAAAAGGAACTGGGTGCTTTCTGAGTGTGGCAATTGATCTAGTGTGTGTATGGAAAGAGAAAAGGTAGAAGCAAAGGACTGGTTGACAAATAAGTATAAATATTTTATTTCAATTTAATTATTCATGTGAATTATGATTCTAGTTTATGATGGTTACATGTGAATGTATAATTTTGATTATGATGGTTTTGTTTTGAGCTAACCATATGTGGTATGTTTATACAATATGATTTAATCAAACATCTAGTTTGACTTATTGTGAAAGGAAGTAAACAAAATTGTAAGTGTACCTTATTGATGAGCCATCAATGAGGTGTGATTTAAATTTATTTCAATTCATTTTGAATCTAGTGTAAATTATGTGCCGGGTACAAGAAAGCATGGAAATTTCCATTTTGGGTGGTTGAAACTGACAACAAGAATTAGCAGCAAAAAAAAAGAGGAATTGGAATAGGAAGAAGTAAGTTGGTAAAGCATTCAAGAGCAAGGCCATTCTGGGACACTACTATCCAATAGTGTCTATTGATTTCCATGGGCATGTTATGATCGGTATGATGGTTTTGAAACAGGGATATGCCTTGGTTTTTGTACCTTCCAATGCGAGGAAACCTTTCCAAGGGAGGGGTCACCCAAGGGACTATGTAGAAGAGAAGGGGATGGCTGCAAAACTTGGGAGGTGCATGACTACTCGAAAGCAGGTGACCAGATTCCTAAGTGACTATGTAACAGAGAAGGGATGGTTGGGGAATGAATTTGTTTTGGTAATTAGCATTCCCAAATGGAATCAAAAGAACATTACGAGTGTTCCCTAGAACAATGAGATGATAATTATTCACTGAGAGGAAAAGTGGCACAAGATTGTAGTGTTGGACATTGGATGAAAATTTGACTTTAGCAGTAGATTCTGGACTACTTGAGAAGGAGATGAATCCTAGTACTACTTTTGAGGGTGGAGGTGTGAGCCTTTGGATTCCCTTATTGTTGATGTGGGTATCATCTCCTTCTATTTGTTGGTTAGAGAAATTGTGCATATGTGTATATTATTGTAAATATTGTATCGAGTTTTGTTTATAAAGCTCCATGGGCAGTATGGTTATTTGTTGGTTAAAGGAAATTTGCACAAGTGTATATGTGGTTGTTATTGTAAATATCATAATGAGTTATGTTATAAAGCTCCAATAAATGGCATGTTTATCCTATTTTAGTAGTCGTCATTGTAACTATTGCAACAAGTTGTGTTATAAAGCTCCATAGGCAGTATGTTTTGGTTTTCAGTAGTCATGTTGGTTATAGATGTCATAGAACACCAAGGAAACTGTTCCCCCAAAGAGGAGGGTTATGTCCATGTAAAAAAAAATAAGACTAAGGTCACGGTACACATATTCCAATCTAAATGTTGGGAAAAACATCCTAGTGGGTATTCATTTTGATTTTTTATGGCTAAGGGGAAATTGGCAAAGGCTTTGAAAAGGCAAGAGGCATTAATTGGCATTTTATTTATGAAAATTAGGATAAAAGGAAATTTAAAGTTCACAGGTTGCACGTGAGGAGGAAAATGAAGGAAAAATAATAGGAATTGAAGAAAATAGAGTCCTCATTGATAAAAAGGATTCTGAGGATCACTTCATGGTTTTTTGACAGTTTTTGATGGAGCATTCTCCCCATTCTCTCTCTCATACACTTAGAGTATTCTTGGATCACTCTAGCATTACAGAAAGGAAGGAAAAGGAAGGACAAGAAAACAAAGGGAAGAAAATATCAAGCAAGGAAGAGTTGGATCAAGCTACTACAATGGGATTACTTGCAGGTATCGAGTTGCATGTATGATTTCCTCACTAGTTTGTCATGCATGGTACATGCATGTTTGTTTCTGGTTCTCTTCTTGTCATTGGAATGGGCTTTTCCAAGTGTGATAATGGTTTTCAACCTTTCCTTTCCATTTCCATATAGCCATGGTGTGATCGGGTTCTCTACTTGGTTGAGTTGGATTTTGGATGGTTTTGAAACTAAGTAGGGTGGTCTAAGGAAAACTCCCAAAGGCCTAGGAATCCCTCGAATGATAAATGGTGGGATACATCGTAAATCCTAAAGGTGGAGATGGGAAAATTCCTCACGATTTAGGTGGAGAGATCCATAGGCATCCATGTTTGTTTAGGGCCTAGTGATCCCTTGACCAGTATATGGTGAGATTGCGGTAAATCCTGTAGTGTATGTTCTTTGTTTGGGCGTAGGAGTCCCTTAACCAGTATATGGTGGGATACATAGTAAATCCCAGTTGTATAGATGTGGGTTTCATGCCGAGGAATCCCTTGACTAGTAATGGTGGGATACACAGTAAAGCCTGAGGAAGCCCTATTTTTTTTGTTGTGATTCCCACATTCATTCTTAGAATATGGCATGGGGGTGATTGGCTCAAAGAAATATTTGGCTCATCCCAATCTATGGTCGGGTGGTATGTGGAAGTCCCTCAATTGGTTGGATTTTTCATATGTTAATAAGACCTATTTTCTCTTGTATTTCATGAGTAAATGTATCTTTTATTATGTGGCTTTGATGGTTGTTCTATCACTGTTATTATTCTGGTTATATGTTGGTTATAAGCATGGTTTTATGACATAATTGAGTTATGGCTCTCATCAACGATTTGGTTAGTAAATGAAATGTTAATGATTGTATGACCTAATAGATGATAATGCAGCTATTATATGAGAGCATCATACCTTCTTGACCATTATCGGATAAGTGTGAAACCCCTATGTTCAGATATGTGATTATGATATGTATATTTCATGTTCATCATGTGTTTGATAGAATGCATATCATGGTTAGGATTGTTTAGGCCAAGTTATTTTTTAATTTTTGCATGGAGGGCTTAGTGCCTATGTCATTTATCATTTTTGAGAGTTTCATTAAGTTCTAGGTAGTGGTTTGGAGACTAGCCCCGAAAACGTGCCTCAAATATCACGGTTGCAAGCATAGAACTGAATGAAAAAAAATGTATTCACTCCCTTTTATGCTTGTGCATACAACTGGAGGGTTATAGTCAAGTTCCAACAGTTTTGTGCTAGCATTTGGGGGTTTAAGGCACAAAAATAGAGGTTTAACTCGGAGTCTGGGCACCTAGAAGGGTGGTTTAGCCCATGGGGGTCCTGTATCACCTAAGGGAGGTCAGTTTGGTTTTGGTTTTGTCGGTTCCACTTCCTTGGGGTGATCTACGAGGTTGAATATCATATCATAGTAACTCTTCATCACATGCTTACCTCAGTTGGCTAGTTAGCTTGGGTAAATGTGGGATGAGGGTGTTACATTCTCCATGAATTATATAGGATTGTTTTCTTCCTTATTTTGTTTGATATCATCCAAGATTATAATTGTATCAAGTTGAATCATTATAGATATGCTAGTGACATTCTTAATAGATTTTAGATGACTAGTTACAAGTCATCTCCTACTCCTTTCCATTCAGGAGTAGATCTAGAGGATGGTGGTTCTACAATGTTGGTGGATTATACTAAATATAAATAATTGATTAGGAGTCTATTATACCTTACATATTCTCGACCATACATATCCTATGTAGTTGGAGAAGTTTCCAAGAGCATATAGGAGCCACTTTAGCTACAGTTGAAATGAGCTAAGAGGATTCTTAGATATGCCAAGGGCACTACAAGCTATGGATTGCACTTTGGAGAAAAATATTCCTTGGATGTTCTTCATTATATAGAGTTTATTAGGTTGGTGATAGCATATATCACAATTCCACACCATGATTTCTTTGCTACCTTAGTTCTAGTCCCATATGTTGGTCAAGAAAAAAGCAAGCAGTTATTGCTCTTTCATCAGTAGAGGTAGAGTACAAGGGTTCAATTAACATTGTTACTTAGACCATTTGGTTGCAACACATTTTCGTAGATCTTGGTGTACAAATTAAACTTCCTATAGTGATATGGTGTGATAACTAGAGTAAACTCAAGTTTTGTAGAGACCCAGTTCAAGAGAATATACCAAGTGCAGTTAGGTTCACATTCACTCCATCAAAGAGTTTATTGATATAGGAATAATAGAAATGTAGTATTTTCCTTCTTCAGGATATACTATAGACATACTCACCAAAACTTTCGAACAAAAGAGGTTCATAGCTTTGTAGGAGTCCTTAGGAGAAGGGAAAATTTTAAGGATGAAAATTTATCTTAAATTTTAAAATTCTTGGTCTCACTGATCCATGATATGCAATATATAAAAGGTCATTTTTGTAAAAATATTCAATTTTAAAATAATTTTATATGGTGTCTATATAAAATTCTGGCGAATTTTAAAGTAAATTTATTTTATTCTAAAAAAATTGGGTGAAACATTTTTAGAAAAACAAGGAAATTAATGAATTGTTTTTTTGGAAAATGCATGAAAAACTAGCCCACCTACGAATATTAGCCCCTAAAAGTTTCCATGTTAAGGAGTAAAGGATATAGCTACTTAGCAATTGAAATTTTTGATACACATCACTTATATGAGGGTGGTTTTTCCCTCTTTTTTAACTTTCCCTTTATTTATGTTGTACAATAGTACCTAACATGGCTGGAAATTGTTAAGATTCAATGACTAATCACACTCCCTAGTTGTGCTTCAAGGGGGTTGTTGGGGTAGATTGAACTTAGTAGTTATTTTATACCTCATCATGGCATACACTTTGGCCATTATTATAAGATCATCCATACATTATTATGGGAAAATATGACCACTTTCTATTTACTACTAGAATTCCCTATCTTTTGACACATCTATTTTTTAGGATCTTCTATTTTTAGCAGTCTATTTTTATGAGGAGTTCCACCTATAATGACATGTGGCATTGACTAGACACTGGTTGGAGGATTACATGGATAATTCCATTCCATTATTGTGCATTCCTTCATGCATAAGCCTCCCTATTGTGAATGTGTAATTCCTTCCTAATTTTTAGCAATTACCCTCCATTTTTCTCTATCTTCCCCTTGTTGGTTGAATTCTAGTCTCATTTTTGGTGTCCAATTGAGTTTAACTAGTTAGTTTATTGCATGAGTGTGTTACTAATAAGTTATAAAATAATTCTAATTCCACTTCCTTCTGATTCACTACATTTTAGGATATTTTGTTTATTTGGGGTCTCCTGGTCTAATTTTGACTTACTTTCCAACTAGGGAAGTGATTTTTTAGCTATTTGAGTGCATGCTCTTTTTTTTGTAAGTTAAATCGCACTGAATATCCACCAAAATTACAAAAACCATATAATGATTTCTACCTTCAGCCTACCACTAGGGAAACTAGACTAGAGACAAAAAAGCAGGTCCACTAGGAAAACAAAGCTTATAGTTAATTGTTTACAGAGTTTGAAATGTGTCCCTTCAGAAGGAAAACCATCCAAAAATATAGAAAAAGAAGTAGACACGGTGCTAAGCTTCATAACTAAAATATAAAATAATTGAAACAAAAACATCAAGAATATAAAGATGTATCCACCTCTATTGGTTGAGTATTTTCCTTGCATGAGAGAAGTGTTTCTCAAGCCTAGAGATAGACCCAATTCTCTATGAGAAATATGACCCTCACTATCCATAACAATTTTCTTTAGATTCTCAAGCTTGTCTAGGATTTGATTTCTTGCATCACTTTAGTCTAGTGGCACCTTCCCCAATAGAATATTTAGAGGCAAATACAAATTCACTATATATAGATAGTGATTTTGTCATCCTTGAGTGTTCCCTAGGTTATGAATATGTAATGCAATATTTTCCAAGAAATCTTCATTACAATTTTTTATCATTCACACCTGATATCCATTTCTATCTCATTAAGCTTGGACTGAATTTTTGAAGAGGTATGGTCCTAAAAATGGACAGCAGATGCCTTAACTCAAAACCAAACACGCGGACCAGCAATATATCCTTGACCTCTTCCTCCTCTATGACTGTGAACCTATTGATGGTTCATAGGGTGGTGGGTACAAAGGCCCTTATAATGTTTAACACTCCCAATTTAGAAGGACGGGACCACATGAAACTAGGAAAAGATGGAGAAGCATTCCATGATAGTCAATAGAGAGTCTACATTAACAACATTAAAGAAGCATGGCCACCAAAATATGTGAAGGGAGAAAGGAGGGCACAAATAATGCTGAAGTGATTCATCATGAATAAAGGATTAGTGATGCAAGCAAAGTTCATGGTTTTTGGAGGAAACAACTATGGAAAGGTCAAGTGAACAAGTGGACCAAGCCACCTTAAGAGAATGGTAATGCAAAATCATGGAAAATGATTAAGAAACTAAGCCATAACAAATTAAGTTAAGTTTCCCTACCATGATTGTTGGAAAATGCATCATCCAAAGAATCCAACATGTGGGATGTTGTCAAGTAAGCTAGCTATCATAGCTAGCCTTAGCCCACCTCCACCCTTGCATTTAACACCCCCATTTGGAACTTGCGTGCATGATTTGAGAATTCCAACTTAGTTTTAATTTTTTGGCCTCCTAGAGAGGTTATATAATGAGGTTATGTAAAAAAATTATATATCATCATTTGTTCATCAATTATTCAGCTCAAGTTTTTTGAGTAATTCAAAGTTTCTCTTCAGTTATTTAGTGAATTTTACAGCGATTTATCTCTCTCTTCTCTCTTGTTTTGCAAGTATTTGGTATAATGTTTCTTCACATATATATTTTGTGTCTATGATAAAAATACAAATTTTTAACAAACCCAAAAGAGCTATAAGAATACTTGATAGGGTGTCTTTTTAATATTGTTTAAATAGCCCGATAAAGAGGTAAAAGGATGCTCGATATGGTATCCTTATCATAGTTTAACAAGAAAAATAGATGGACAAGAATGATCTTGTTGTATTTCATTACTTAACAAGAATGAAAAGAATGAAAATGAATATCATTCTAGAGAAACAATTGGCACAAATGTATGCATATAGTTCCAAGTTAATGGAACTAACCTACGCAACAAGAAGGAAAATAATCTAGGAAAAGAAAACCACTCATCACAATTGTCTCAACAGGAATGGAAAGATGAAAAAATGGAGGAAAAAGTGGTGCAAATGGAAATAGTTCAAGTGTGAGTATGGTGTGTTTAAGTGAGACCAAGGAAAATCATGGCACAATATTAGGCACCAAGACATTATCAAAAATATGTAAATGAAACTATTAATTAATGTAAAAGTGTTAGGGAACTTCCCTAGCATATTATTAGAATCAAGATGGAGAGAGAAGAATTAGGTTCAACTTTTTTTCATGAAGACTATAAACAAGGATGTTTGGGCCTTCAAAATATTGTAGTATGGGCATCAAAATGGAAATTGGGTGCTACGCTTGGGCACCCACAAAGCATAGGAACTATTTCACAAGTTACGACATGCAAACTTAGAATCGGTAGTGTCACAACGTCCTAGTGAGATCAAACCTAAGGTGCATCGATGGTAGCATACATGCTAACTAATTCAAGGGGGGAATATAAGGATATACCTATCCCTATATGCTAGTATAAAAAAAATTTCACTATCAAGGTTACTGTATGTTCCCTAAACCATTATTTCAATAAAATATTCTTGCAAAAACAACCAAAATATGTCTCCAAATCCAAAATGGTAGCTAAAACACTCATAAAGAAATAGAATATTGAACCACAATAATGAAATGGCAAGGTGACTAGCATAACTCGAAGTGAATAAAGCTATTTCTAAGCTTCTTTCCTGTGGTTAAAATAACCAAAGAAGTTAGAATATAGCTTTTTTGACAAATTTTGAGTTTTGAGATTTGATGAAGAAAACCCACTCATTTCCCAATATTCTAGTGTATATATTATAAAATTCAAACAAACAGTTCCAATTATATTATATCTAGGAATGTGCTCTTTCCCTCTTTAGTTTCACTATATTATTTTGTTGTTTTTCTATTTTTGTTGCCTTTGAGAGGGCTCGATATGAGCTTGATTCCATTATCACTCCCTAGAAGTGTTTTGGAAGTGATGATAACCTCATTTTTGTCCTAGTTTTAACCTAAGTGGATTTATGCATTACTCTATCTTAGAGGATGAGTGATGACACTCTAAAAGTATAGGTATAGCAAATTTTACCATAATTTTCCAATATTGAAGGTGCAATGATGATGGAGTGATTTCTTCTCATTTTTCTTGTCAGTCTAACATCGATTATGATTGAGTGGAAGGAAAGAAAACATTAATATGATTACTTGGATGCAATCCATCATAGGCCAATAGAAAATGCACTACATGGGTTACTAAAGTTTTTATTCACTCAGAACATAAAGGATAAGTGCAAAGTTTGTTTAAGATGTGGGATCTCAACAAGAAATACTTCCAAGTGCAATACAAAAATCCTTATCCTTGAGGTGGAATACATATACATCCTCACTAGACTATCAAAGAGAGAGATCCTAGTGGTTGTAGTAGGAGGAAGAGGAGATGGAGAGGAGATCGTGGACAATTACATTATCTAGTATTATTGAACATGGGAATGTAATACTAGTAGAAAACTACCAAATAGGTGATGGATATCACCCTCCTATTTATTGCCACCCAAATAATAGGTTCAATTGACCTGCACATGGCCTCAAAGGCCCAATTGGATATAATGCAATTGTTATAGCCTACAATGTTTAACTAGATTGAAGTTATGCTAATGAATCTAAAGGATAAGCTAAAAAATATAAGATAGGGAGGAAAAAATAGCTTAGGTATTGTAACATCATAGTATCTTTGTTTCTTAAAAGGATACCATTGATGATGCCACAAATCTTATCACTATTCATAGGTCCATATGAGCCTTGTATGTGTCAATGAATAGACATGATGTTTGGGTTAGGTTGCAAGGCACCCATTTGTGCATTTGAACCAAATTTATTTGATTGATGATACAAGAATTACATAGTCATAAATGAATATGAACATGCAAGGACATATTTCCACCATAGTAGCACCATCCCTACTAAATAGTGGGGTGAACTTGGTAATAATCTATTTTTTTTCAAATATTTCATTTTTTTATATTTTTGGATATATAATGTTTTTTGTGTGACACCACTAAAACATTATAGTTTATATGACATAGATGTAGTGCCATTTCTCTAGTATGATAGTCATAATTTCACCATTGAGGTGCCAAAGGTAGAGGGAACTTAGATGAGAAGGCCAATGATGAAGAGTAGAGTGATATATGATATATGCCATGGAAATTAGAATTCCCTATCATGGGGGTACCCACAATGAGGATGGATGTTCTGGCATAACACCTCTAATGCCACATTATATAGGAGTCTAGCCATGTCGACTATTTGTTGAGGTGTATATCACATGTTGTCATACATTATCATCGACATAGAGATTCTAACCAGGACTAATGCTTAACTTAGCCTCATTTTGTATCCCCAATGGGAAATGTAAGATGTTATGTGTATTTGTATGAGTTGATAACCTAAGCCTAAGAGCATAGTTTTAAGAATACACCATTTTTTGGACATGATGAAACCAACTGATATAAATGTATATGTCAGAGAGAGAGAGAGAGAGAGAGAATTTCAAAAGTTAATTATGGTATATAATGATGTGACTATGGAACCATGTTTTTTTTTTAATACATGTGATTTACTAATGTTTCAATGAGTCAATTAACAATCTAATACATAAGTAGCTAATGAGCCAACCAATGCATTAGAACCCCTTGGGATATGTTGATAATCAATATAATTGAATTATCATTCAAGGATATGAACCCTCATGTTTTGATGAAGTAACATGGGGTTCCTCATAAGATATACATGATTCAACTATGAGACCACTAGCTAGGAATCCAACCTAACAGCAAAGCAATAGATACTGAAAGAAAGAGAATCAGAAAATAAATAAATTAAAGACTATACTACACTCTATAATGGTGTTGGTTGTATGACCAAGGAATATTCCCCCTCAAGCTAACCACTTCATCTATGAGTGAGAAGATCACCCAAGAAGTCTAAAATATCTTTTATGTATGATCCTCGATGGAGTCACCACTTCTATTGTGAGGAAAATCCCTTTTAAAAAAAGTGCTTTCCTCCATAAATATGCTCTTGATCTATGAAAAAATAGGGATTGACCATCTACTATTTCCCTATATATATATATATATATA